>CACRXK020001518.1:29857-52275 GCA_902702795.2 Paramuricea clavata
GGTTATTTTCGATTTCCTCCGTAGGGAGGGTATGGATCTTTTCTGGAATGACCCATTTTGTCATAGTTGAATTCCAAGTTCTTCCGTGCGAATTCATGAACAGTCTCTAAGTTCTCTTGGAGGTCATGTATGTACTGAGGGTAATTTTCAAATCTACTGGCTTCGGGTGATCCAAACGTTAAGTCAAAGGAACACAGAGCTCGCGTCCCATCCCATCATTAAGCAAGCTGGAGTGTGCTTTGTGGAACTGTCAATCTTGGCCAAAAGTTCGTAGAACGACAAAACAAATTCGCAACTTTTTAATATACTTGGGTTTTAAAATAAATTTGCACCTCCCCCGCTCCCCCCATTCAATATTGCTCTCCCACATTTCTAGTACACGTACAATTTTGTTGTACAGTAGGTCAGATCATAAATATACATGAAACGGCAACATTGAATGGGGGAGAAGGGGGGAGGCCTTAAAAATGCATAAAAATTTATCGTCGTCCTACGGTTTATGGCCAAGTTTGTATGAACAGCTGTGCGATATGCCATTAGTAGGAGAGGTAATTTAACGTCCCAGTCGCGTTGATGATCTTCGACAAACATTGCTACTTGTCCCTTTAGTGTCCTGTTATATCTCTCGACCATCCCATCTGATTGGGGGTGTAGAGGAGTTGTCCTTGTTTTCTTTATGCCTAGTATTCTGCACATCTCTTTGAACGTCGCAGATTTGAAGTTGGTTCCCTGATCAGAATGAAGCTCGAGAGGCACACCAAATCTTGAAACAAATTGATTTACCAAAACCTCCGCAACACTCTTAGCATCTCGCGCTGGTAGGGCATACGCCACAGGCCATTTGGAAAAATAGTCCATGGCTACTAATACATAGCGATTTCCACGATCTGATAGTGTCAAAGGTCCCATCACGTCGACCGCTATTCTTTCCATGGGTGCTCCCACAACGTATTTTCCTAATGCTGCTTTCCGCCTCGGAATTGGTCCTTTCCTTGAACAACAGAGAAGGCATCTTTCACACCATAACCGTACTTCGGACCGACAATTTATCCAGTAAAAACTTTGTTTCACTCGCTCTACGGTCTTGTTCACCCCGAAATGACCGGCTGTAGGATGATCATGAAGCTGGATTAGAATTTTTCTTTTCATTGAATCGGGGACCACCAGTTTCAGTTTTACTTCGTTACCATCGGATGATTCCCATTTTCTATATATAGAGCTCCGTTTCTCAAACACAGACTGTCCCACTGAGCCCAATACGCTTTTGTCGCTTTGCTTTTCGAGGACACTTCTGACCAGTCTGGGCGAATGTTTTCCGTTATCCACTCGCTGATTGGGCCGATATGTACGTGTTTTCTTTGCTCTTCCGCGATCTCCTGCAGAGAAGCAATGTCCACAAGATTGTCTGGCGCGATTTCGACAGGAGTCTTATCTTTCGTACATCGTCGCACGGCACGCTCTGCATTGGTCATTTCATTAGTAATTATCAAGCCTTCATTCTTCTTCGCTTCGTGTTCCTTTGATTCTACTCGGTCACGATGTCGACAAGACGTTCTCAGGCATGGGCGACGAGACAAGGCGTCTGCATTCAAGTGTTCTCTTCCGGCTCTATGTTGGACTCGAGAATTGTATTGTTGGATTTTTCCAACCATCTAGCTAATTGGCCTTCAGGAAATTTGAAACTTACTAGCCAGCGGAGCGAGGAATGGTCGGTACGAATAATGGATTTTCTACCATAGAGATACGGATGAAAATGGTCTAATGCTTTAATTACGGTCAATTAGCCTTTCTCACGATGACGAATATCCGCCATTTTTGGGTGTCATCTAATTCTCATTAACCAATGCAGACAATTAAAACAATGTGAAAAGCAATTTTTTAAAATAAACTTAACCATTTACAAAACAGATTCACCATCATTCGTCCAAAACATTTTAAATAGTCGCTGTTATGTGGACTTATCTCGCAGACCTCGGCTGAAATGCCACCCAAAAATGGCGGCGTGAGAAAGGCTAATAGTTCTCTTCTCGTAGCACAATACTGGCGTTGGGGACGATCCAATGAACGACTGTAGTACCCTATGACCCTCTCGATTCCTTCTTGCTTTTGGGACAGGACTGCACCAACGGCGAGATTACTTGCATCAGTATCAAGGATAAATACTCCGCCTTCGTCTGGGAATGTAAGAATTGGTGGGTTGACTAAAGCAAGTTTTAGTGTTTGATAGGATTGTTCAGTTTCTGTATCCCAAACGTATTGTTGATTCTTTTCAGTCAGTTGCTGCAACGGTTGTGCTATGTTGGCATAGTCTGGAATAAACTTACGATAATAAGAGCATAATCCAAGGAAGCTCGTTAATTCTGCCAGACACCGGGGCCGCGGCCACGACTGTACGGTCGAGATCTTCTCCTGGTCGGCCGCTGTGCCATGCTTGCTGATAATATGTCCAAGATAGTTCACCTTCTGCCTGAACAGACTGCATTTACTTGGTGCCAGTGTGAGAAACATTTGATATTAAGGGAAAATGACGTCATATGTCTTCACCGGAAGCGAACATGTTTGATTGACAGTTTGAGAATTTTGTATAAAGCATGCGTTTTATGTATAATGTAAATAATATAGGTTGAAGTTTAATACAAATCATAGCAAACGAGCACGAAGTTTACGAAAGTTTATAATATGGCGCCCAACGTGGGGCAGGCTTTCTCAAAATAAAGGCTGCCATTCGAACCAACAATGTCGACGAAAGAAGCGAAGGAAAAACTAGATAAGCTTCGTGCAAGGCGAGGAGGCTATCGCGGGGTATCTACAAAACTTATGAAAGAAGCGATTGAATTGCTGCAGACACCCGAAGCAGAAAATATCAAAAGATGCGAAATTATAGCTGCCCAGACAAAGAAAAGGTGACATTGTTGAACCAAATCGACGAGGAAATTTTAAACTTATGCGATGTGGGCGAAATCGGAGTAGAGATCGAAGAATCAGCCGAAATATCGGACAGAATATCAGAAACGAAGCGAAAAATCGACAAGCAAACAAAAGCCGCCAAAAATCACGATAATATTAATACGAATGTAAACAACGCGAATTCGAACTTGAACTCGGCTACAGAACAGGGAAATACAACGAATCTAATCGAAAGTTCAACAAGCACAACGAATACGACGGGGGGAAACGAAATCGAAGAAAATACGAGCCATAATTCAGTCAATAGTCAGGCTTCCCCACAGCAAACAATAACTACAAATACGACAACAACGCCCGGGAATTTTGTGTCAAGTTTACCGAAGCTGCCAAAATTAGAACTCCCTAAATTTGGAAGTCAAATAACCGAATGGAACTCATTTTGGGATCTATACGACTCCGCAATTCACAGCAATCCGAGTATCTCGAAAGTACACAAATTTAACTATTTACAGTCTTTGCTTGAAGGAAATGCAGCGCGAGCGATAAAAGGCCTTACGTTAACCCGGGCAAATTATGACGCTGCTGTTCAAATATTACAAGATCGATTTGGGAAAACCCAACAGTCGATATCGGCCCACATGGACGAAATTTTAAAAATTCAAGCTTGTACGAGTGTCACGAAGCACTACTGGACCACCAAAACTCTTTAATTATTTCTTTAATTACGATACTCAACAACGATTAATCTCCACAAAATACATCTCACGATTTCACCTTAACTCTACAATATCTCACCTCCATGCGGTTCTCTCTTCCAAAAACACATGCACTAAAAGGCACTACATGACTACAACACATACACTAAAAGGCACTAAAACACATACACTAAAAGGCGCTTCTCTACACTCTCCCCACCTAAAATCAACTTGATTACTGACTATATCAGTTCACTGGTTAACTCAACACGAAAGTACGTATAAAATAGTTCAAATCGACAAAGTTCATGCAACACTTCCATTACTATAATAGTGTTTAAGTTATCTGTTCACAGTGTTCAGTAATCCAACACAGGTACTCCATAACGATCGGGTTGTCTTCGATTCTGTCTTAAGTTATAACGTAAATTTAATGGTTCTGCTTAATCATCGATTCCACGTGGTGCTAAACGTACTCCAGCACGCTCATTAATAAGTTCAATCGTAGACTCATCCGAATCAGAACTTAGCATGTCTTCCGATTCCCCACTCAATGGATTAACAACTGTTTCTACGACAAACCGTCTTAGATTATTCGCATGTACAACTTTATGTTTTCTGCTTTCCAATGACTCTATCTCGCAATCGTTCTCTTGAATGTTAACAATGATGTAAGGACCCGTATACTTTTCATCTAAACCTCGCGCTCGAAAATTCTTTAATAGAACAGTGCCCCCCATGTAAAACCGCTTGTTTTGTTGTGCTCGATACTGTAAATCATAACTACGTTTCTGCTTCTCTTGCGCTTTCTCGATCCTTTTTGTAACCAATTTCCGGAGAATATCTTGTCTCTTCTTTAACTCTCCAACGTATTTGGCTGGACCATGTGTTGGGCTAGATACCAGTTTTTCTTGATCCGTTCCAAATGGCAATCTCACTTCTCTACCATATAACATTTCGAATGGTGTCGCACTCGTAGAGGATTGCGTACTAACCCGATAAGCCCAGTAACGCATGTGACAGCTGCTCGTCCCAACCATTTTTCTTTTTGTTTACTCTCATTTTCAAAATACCATTAAACCGCTCGCACAACCCGTCTGTCTGGGGATGGTAGGTTGTAGTTCGTCTCTTTTCAATTCCAAACATTTCACATAGACTTGCAATCACTTTGGACTCAAAATTACTGCCTTGATCTGTTAGTAGGACTGAGGGCATTCCATGTCTAGCAAAGATGTCTTCCAGGGCTCTCGCAACTGTAACTGCTTCTTGATTTGGCAATGCTACTGCCTCTGCGTACTTTGTGTAGTAATCAACGACTGACAAAGTGTATTTGTTTCCTTTACTAGTTGTTTTTAATGGACCAATAATGTCTACACCAATCATATAAAATGGTATGGGTACCACTTCGATTGGCTTCATCGGACTCCGCGGCCTAGGTACTGCTTTATTTTTGGAACAAACTTCACAATTTCTACAAAATTCTTCAACAGCATTAAAGAATCCAGGCCAATAAAACTTCCGTTGAATCATCTCAAACGTTTTTGCAACACCTAAATGTCCAACTTGACAGTGGGCTTCTTCCAGTATGTTAGGAGTTAGATAGGTAGGTACCACAATTTGCTCTCGTTCCTTTGCTGTCTTATCAGTCCACTTTCGACATAAGACATGATTTTTGACAACCAATGAATCAAAATTCTTGTATAATGTATCTAGAGTTACACTCACATCAACTGGTTTTATCACAACCAACTGAATATCCTCGTCGAACGTTTGCATCTCTTCAAACTCTTGCCAGGTTGACATCGAAACCAAGATAGTGTTCACAGGTGCACGAGACAAGGCATCCGCATGCTGCATTTTCGTGTTAGGTAGGTGTTCTATCGTATAGTCATATTCTTCCAAATTTTAAGATCCAACGAGCTAATTTACCATTTGGATGTTTGATGTCTCGAAGCCATTTCAAAGCCTTATGATCAGTATACAGTATATGGTGACCTTTCTCCCATATACATATGGGTGAAAGTATTGTAAAGCCCAGACCACTGCAAATGCTTCCTTTTCTGTTGTTGTCCAGTTCTTTTTAGCACCCTAAAAGGCCTTAGATGCAAAAGAAACTACTTTTTCTTCCTCATTTTCATCCATTTGGGTTAGCACTGCGCCTATGCCCACATCACTCGCATTCGTATACAATATATAGTCTTCATTTAAGTCGGGAAATGCCAAAACAGGGGCCGATATAAGTTGTTCTTTCAGTCGTTCGAACGCTCGTTGACAGTTCTTGTCCCAATCAAAGCGGACACCTTTTTGCGTCAGACGATGAAGAGGACCTGCAATGTCACTGAAACCAGAAATAAAACGCCTGTAGTAAGAGGCCATACCCAGGAAACGTCGCAACTCAGTGAGATTCTGTGGGGTAGGAAAAGCACGAATTGCTTCAACTTTGGTCACATTTGGGGCAGACCAGCAGCAGAAACGGTAAAACCCAAGAAATCCACACTTGGCTTCGCAAAACTACACTTGGACAACTTAAGTCTCAATCCAGCTCTGTCTATAGCCTGCAAGACATCGTCCAAATTCTCCAAATGTTGGTCAAACGTGCGACCCACGACCAAAACATCGTCTAAAGTAAACCAGACACTTGAGTGGCAAAAGACCATTCAACACAGCAAGCATAAGTCGCTGGAACGTGGACACAGCATTCGTTAGGCCAAAGGGCATACGCAGGAATTCAAAGTGACCACCCCCTGGAATCACGAAAGCTGTTTTCTCCTGACTAGACTCGTCAACTGGAACCTGCCAATATCCAGAGGCTAGGTCGAGTGTCGAAAAATACTGATGACCAGCTAAGTTATCCATCAAATCAGCAACCTGGGGAAGTGGGAAAGCATCTTTCACTGTGACATCATTTAGTTTCCTGAAATCAATACAAAAACGCCATGTCCCATCTTTCTTTCGAACTAAGACTATAGGACTTGACCATGGTGAATTACTCGGCTTAATTATGTTGTTTTCCAACATTTCTTCTACTTGGTCTTCAACAACGGTTCTCAGAGAATTGGACAGTCTTCGAGGCAGCTGTTTAACAGGTGCGGCATTGCCTGTCTCAATCTTATGCTCTGCTAGTGTGGTTACGCCAAGTTCACTAGAATTTTTCGCGAAAACATCTTGGTGTTTATTCAACAAATTTTCCATCCTCTCTCGCTCCTCACCCGACAGATGCTCTAACACAAATTTGATCTTATCCTCAGCAGATGGTGTACCACACTTTGAATTAATAAATGTTGGGTCTCTTAACTCATCATCAACTTGCTGAAGTTGCCCTACAGTCATGTCCTTAATAGGTGATGTCCCTGGATTAATAATCTGGATGGGTACCCTCTGTTCTTTTGACTGTACAATAACTCTTGCTACAAGAGCACCTTTCCCGGATAACTTTATATTAGGGTCTAAGATGCTTTTATTTAAAGTGGGATTTCGGACTCTGGCAGTTTTGAAAACTTCTTGTTTCGCCGGAACAACCAAATCCTCATCTAAAACAACGCCCAGGGGATCTGCTATGGTTGAATCAAATAAACACAAGGGTTTTAGGGTACCATCTGGGAATTTCAAAACCATTTCAGCCATATCGACATTTACTTTGTTAGTTACTAACCAATCTAAACCCAGAATAATTTCAGACACCATTTCATTAGCCACATAAAAGTCATGAGATGACTTGTTGTTTTCATCAAATTGCACATTCAAGGTGGTTTTGCCCAAAATCCCAGTGGGGGAATTGTTGGCGGCTTCTGCAACAATATCGGATGGAAATAATGGGTTATCATCCAGTTTAAGAGGTTGCCACTGGTCTTTACTAACTAATGAAATGGATGCACCAGTGTCAACTATACAAAGTTTGTTTTTCCCATTAATAGTAGTCTCGACCATAAGGGTTTTCTTCTTACTCGCTGAAGAAACGGTAGACAGTCTGATTTTTAAATCATTTTTCTTGGGGCTTTCACCATCTCTACCAGAACCCAGACCTCCCTCCAACTTGGTATTACAGAACTTTGCAATATGGCCACTATTCCCACAACGATAGCAAATGGTCACGTGTCTATCCATTTGCCAATTCTTATCATAACCTTGGAGCTTAGTATTAACTGGTTGTTGATTAGCCAAGGGGCAGGATTTTGCCAAATGTCATGGCTTTTGACATGAATAACATAACTTAGTTTGTGGCCGTGCAGTATTATTTTGCCTGAAGTTGTTCATAGTAGGGCACTGTCTGGACACATGACCAAATCCATTACACGAATAACATGTTTTGGCAGCATTCAAAGAACTAACTGAGCCAATTGTTGTTCTACTTAATTTTTCTGTCGCTTCTCTGGCTAATGTTTTCATTGTGGCATTTGCTGCCTCAAATCTTCGAGCAATTAACAAGGCTTCATCTAAACTGTTTGGTGGCTCTTGTAACAACTTGTTTTGGGTGGCCTTATCTCGCAACCCCAAAATAAATTGATCAACCAACCTGCTAGAATATTCGTCACCATGGAAACCACATCTAGTTCCAGCTTCTCGCAAAGAAACAGCATACGAATCAACAGACTCACCAGGCTCCTGTTCTCGACGATGAAAATTGTAACGTTTCTCCGTAGCAGTCTGATTCCTTTCAAATAACGAATTCAACTTTCCAATCCAATCTTTGTACGCGTTTTCCCCTTATCCAAACTCAACCGGTTCTGCCAAACGAAACGCATCTTCGCTCAAATTAAAGAACAGCGCAAATCGTCGCTTTTTAACATCTTCAAGTTCCACTTCTTCGAAGTACAGATTACATTTCTTGATGAACAAATCAAAGTCTTCGCCAATTTTAAACTAGTCGGGCCTTCGAAACAATGACAATGACAAAGATAACTTATTCGTCTCAACGTTCGGTGCTTCTGCTTGCTCAGGCTCGACCGCCATGTTTGCACGATACAAAACACACTCGAAAACAAGTCAAAATGTCACATCATTTCCGCAAGTTTGGTCTCGGTGGGACCTCCAAAATTGTCACGAAGCACTACTGGACTAAGATAATACCAAAACTCTTTAAATTATTTCTTTAATTACGATACTCAACAACGATTAATCTCCACAAAATACATCTCACGATTTCACCTTAACTCTACAATATCTCACCTCCATGCGGTTCTCTCTTCCAAAAACACATGCACTAAAAGGCACTAAAACACATACACTAAAAGGCACTAAAACACATACACTAAAAGGCGCTTCTTTACACGAGCAATCGAACAGGACAACTAAGGTATGTCTATGATAAAATAAGCGTTCACGTGCTGTACGAGGTTTAGCGACTCTGGGGGTTTCCTCAGAGCAATACAGAAGCATGCTTATTCCCATCATAATGTCCAAATTGCCAAGTGATATATGTTTAGAAATTGCACGAAAATCAAAAGGAGACGTATGGAAAATCGATGACTTGTTAGATACTATAAAAATCGAGATAGAAGCGAGGGAAGTCAGTGAGGGGTGCGGTCAATTCCACAACGACCGGGTAAACGACCCGGGGGTCAATCAACCGTAGGGGCATTTGTTACGAAGGGCGGTAATTCTGGAAAATTTCAAATACGGTGTGTTTATTGCGAAGAGCTGCACTGCTCTGCTTCATGTGAGAAGGTAGTAAGTAGCGAAGATCGAAAAACGATTTTAAGAAACTCGAAGCGCTGTTTTAATTGTCTTCGCAAGGGACACCTAGCGAATGTTTGTGCAAATGCTAAAAAAATGCCGACACTGCTCAAGGAAACGCTATCAATCAATTTGTCCTAATAACTCGAACTCGAAAACTGAGCAAAAACAGATGGAGAACAAAAATGCGAGCCAAACAAACAAGGACGGTGAAACAAGGACATTAATTGGAGTATGTAAGGGCAGCGATTGCTGCAATCTGCGAGAGCCGTTGCGACTAATGGTTCTAGGTCAAAGCCCGTGGGCATTTTATTCGACACTGGTAGTCAGCGGTCGTACGTTACTAATGATCTTGCTAAGCAACTAAAGCTAACACCACTGAAACGAGAGACTTTGCATTTAAACACATTTGGAAACAGCCAAACGAAACGGGAAAATTGTGAACTTTTCAAGTCCAATATTCGAAGTACGAGGGGAAATGAGAGCGTTGAGCTTAGAGCAATTAGCTTTCCGACCATTTGTTCGCCTGTCATTTCTGTGATAAATGTCAATAATTACCCACATCTTCAGGAGCTACAGCTTGCAGGTTTCGATTCAAAGGGAACATGCAATGATAACATTGACGTACTAGTCTGTGCCGATTTCTATTGGAGCATAGTTACTGGAGACGTTGTTCGAGGAGATAACAGCCCGACGGCCATTTGTAGTAAACTAGGGTGGCTCTTGTCTGGACCTTCAACGCAGAATTCTACCTACGAGTCTACAACGAGCAACCTTATCTTAGCTGGAGAATGTATCGACAACTCCCACGCGCAGACCGACAGCAATGGTGAGCTAACAACCGCGCTTTCACGTTTCTGGGAAACCGAAAGTATCGGAATTAAGTCGATTGAGGAAGTAGGTAGCCCTGACAGAAGCAACTTCTTGAAAGATATACGATTCACAGGTGAACATTACGAGGTTGGACTGCCATGGATTGAAGATCGACCGGAAATTGGAAATGATTTTGATCTCTGTTACAATCGTTTAAAGTTGCTTCACCGAAAATTAAAGAAACAGTCAGAGTATAACAAGTGCATCGAAGATCAAATCCAAGCAGGTATCGTGGAAAAGGTCCCGGCCGCAGAAGACAACAAGAATCAAGAGGATGTGCATTATCTTCCGCATCATGGAGTTATCCGAAATGACAAAGTCACGACCAAGTTACGAGTAGTCTATGACGGTTCGGCAACGACAGCTGATCGGGAACATTCGCTTAATGACTGTTTGGCGACCGGACCTAATTATATTCCTCAGATTTTTGAAATGCTTGTAAAATTCTGAGCTAATCGTGTTGGATTGGTAGCTGATATCGAAAAAGCTTTTCTAATGGTAGGGATCAGCAACAAAGATCGCGATATGCTACGTTTTTTGTGGTTCAAGAACATTGAACATCATGACCCTGAACTAGTTCAATTACGATTTTGCCGATTAGTGTTTGGTTTGAGGCCGTCCCCAGCTATTCTGGGGGGCGACTATTAATCATCATCTAGACACTTTGCAAGAGAACAATCCAGAAATGGTAGAACATTTACGAGAATCCCTGTATGTTGATGATCTGGTGTCGGGTGCGCAGAATGATGAAAAGGCATTCCAAATTTACGAAGAATCCAAAGAAATAATGTCAACCGGTGGATTCAATTTACGAAAGTGGCATTCAAATTCGAGTAGTTTGATGAATTCTATCAATGCCTTAGAGGATAAGGTCGTTTCAAGCTCTACAGACAACCAACCTGGCGTTATCGTGGAGGATTTATCGTATGCGAAACAATCGATAGCACAAGAATCTGCACCAGCAAATAAAACACAAATTAAAGTTCTGGGGAAAATTTGGGACACTGATACGGATATGTTGTTTTTCAATTTCGAGTAATTAATCGAGTATACGCTAAATCGTTACCAATGATAAAACGTTCGTTTTTAAAGTGGTCCTCGAAGATTTTCGATCCATTAGGTTTCTAAACGCCATTCACAATTAAGTTGAAAATGCTATTTCAAGAACTGTGTTTAGCTAAGACAAGCTGGGATGAGGGCTTGCTGCTGTTAACTATTTGAGAACTCTTTACGAGAATGGAACTATTGACGTTAATTTAATAGCATCCAAAGCTAAAGTGGCTCCCACCAAGAAACAAACCATACCGCAACTCGAGCTATTGGGAGCAACAATTTTGGCAAGGCTTCAGAGCAACATTTCGAAGGCTCTTTCGTTGAATGTTCAAGAGTTTTATTGGGTTGATTCAACTGCAACAGTTTGTTGGATAAAAAACGAACGTTTATGGAAACAGTACATACAGAATCGTGTTACTGAAATAAGAAAATTGTCCTAACCAAAAATGTGGCATTTTTGTCCTGGTATACTCAATCCTGCCGATTTGCCGTCACGAGGAATCTCCGCTTAAGCTCTCTGTCAAGAACGATTATGGTTAAAGGGTCCTGATTTCTTGTTCCAATCGGAAGACAAGTGGCCGACCAATCCCGGGAAAGGTACGATTGATAACGACGACGACGTTTTATGCGAAGCGGTAAAAGGCCCAATGGGCGTAGTACGCTCGCTTCCAGCGAATATCAGTGATGAACCCAAGGGTGATTCGCGCAAATATCAATGAAGTTATCGATATCGACCGTTTTGGTAATCTGAAGAAATTATTACGAGTAACAGCTTACGTTTTGAGATTCGTCAACGCGTTAAAGAAAGCGAAGCAATATGATAAAGGATCGAGAGATTTGAAATTTCTGTCAGCGTCAGAAATCGAACAGGCCGAAATTATGTGGTTGTGTTCTGTTCAAGAATTGTCGTTTGCGAAAGAATCGGAATTTCTGCAACGGAATGTGCAGAAATCACCGCCACAACATGTGACACAATTCGGGTTGTATACGGATGAAAGTCCCGTTATACGATGTATGGGTCGACTCGACAATTCTTCCTTAGGCTTGGGAAGCCGACGTCCAATTCTAGTTCCTTCTAAACATCGTTTTGTGGAATTGTTAATCCGAGAGGTTCATGAACAAGTAAAGCATAATGGTATGCGAGACACTTTGACTACAGTACGCGAACGATTTTGGATCATAAGGGGGAGAGAAGCGGTAAAAAGAATAATTTAGGATTGCGTCGTGTGTCGTAAAGCGGAAGAACTGCCATATAATTATGGACAAGCCCCAGTTCTTACTTCCTGTAGGGTATCAGACGATCCACCATTCACAAACGTGGGCCTAGATTTTGCTGGGCCATTGTATGTACAAGGTAAGAAGAACGAACTTGACGAGAATTCAAACAAAGTTTACGTTCTGTTGTTCACCTGTGCGTCAATTAGAAATTACGCCATCCTTAACTGTGAAATCATTTTTGAGTGCATTTAGGAGGTTTACAAGTCGAAGGGGATCGCCGGCGCTTCTTCTATCAGATAATGCAAAAACATTTAAAGCTGCTTGTAAGGAAATTCGTCGATTGTGTCGAGCTGAGGAGGTGTGACGTTATCTGGCCGACAAGAAAATATCGTGGAAATTTATCGTCGAGAAAGCTCCGTGGTGGGGCGGGTTTTGGGAGAGACTCATAAAAAGTATCAAGCGACCACTAAAGAAAGTAATTGGAAGAACAAGCCTTAGTTTCGATGAACTTCGAACCTTGATTGTGGAAATTGAGGGCTTATTGAATGCACGTCCCATAACCTACTTCTATGATGACACCGAAGCTATCTCGTATCCACTCGCACCGTCGCATCTAGTCTATGGACGGCGAATTACTACATCTCCAAACACCCAACATGAAGTGGTTAGTACCCATAAGTTATTAACTAGGAGACTTCGACATCACAAACAATTACTCGAGCGATTTGCGAATCAATGGAGAAATGAATATTTGTTGTCATTACGCGAACATTCGTATCCAAAACCGAGAAACAACCGGGAGTCAGGCATCGCAGTTGGAGATATAGTTATCGTTAGAAATGGAAAATCGAATCGAAACTTTTGGAAGTTAGCAAAGGTGGAAGAGTTACAATCTGGAGATGATGGAGTGGTTCGCGCAGCGACGATCATAATATGTCGAGAAAATTCAAGCCATTCCCAATTATTGCATCGTTCAATAAAGCATCTGGTCCCGATAGTAGTACGACAGTTGCCAGACGATCAGAAAGTAGCAGAGCAAGGAGAAGAAGATAAGCAAATACTACCTCAATCAACACGGCCTCAAAGAGATACTGCCATAACTGGACAACTTAGGCGGTTGAAGCAATCAGGCGTTTTGTAAATAAAGAACAAGTATGACAATGACACTGATAGGTTATTCATATTCAATAGGGATTAGTTGACAACATATTTGTCAACCCTGGGGAGTGTGAGAAACATTTGATCTTAAGGGAAAATGACGTCATATGTCTTCACCTTTGAGAATGTTCTATAAAGCATGCGTTTTATGTATAATGTAAATAATATAGGTTGAAGTTTAATACAAATCATAGCAAACGAGCACGAAGTTTACGAAAGTTTATAATAGCCAGCTTCAACCCTGCATTTCAAATGCAAGAAAACACTTGTGTGAGATTGACCAATTCCTGATCAAATGTTCTGCCATATACTATGATATCATCTAAATACACCATTCAAATTGTCCAGGGTAAACCGACAAGGACATGGTCCATCAGCCTTTCGAACATTGCTGGGGCATTACATAAGCCGAAAGGCATTACTCTGAACTGCCGTAACCCCCCAGCAACACCGAATGCGGTTTTCTCTTTATCGTTACTGTCCATTTCCACTTGCCAACAACCCGACTTCAAATCTAAAGTAGAGAACCACTGTGATCCTCCGAGAGCGTCAAGCGTATCGTCGATGCGTGGTAACCGATAGGAGTCCTTGACCGTGATGTTATTGAGTTTTTTGTAATCAACACAAAAACGCGAGCTTCCATCCTTCTTTTCGACGAGAACAATTGAGGAAGCCCAGGGACTTGTCGAAGGTTCGATGATACCTTAGTTTTCCATGTCTGTTATAGCTTGACTCGCCGCAGTTCTCTTAGAATAGGGAAGTCGACGTGGCGGTTGCTTGATAGGTCTTGCATTTCCAGTGTTTATCTTATGTTTCACAAGTTTAGTTCTTCCGAGGTCATTAGGTCCTTGGGAGAATATGTCTGTGTTCTCGCAAAGAAGGTTATACACTTTAGTTTTCTCATCTAATGATGTCAAGTCCTTTATACTGTTCTCATATAAACTGTCTAAATAAGATCGATGGAAGTTTTCGATCTTTCGCTGGAACATTCTTCATTCTATCATTGCTTTCCATGCAACTTTCGTCAGAAATACGGGCAACCAGTTAATTCACACTTAGCTAACTCTGACCCAGCTTTAACTGGCACTACTGCATCTGACAAATTAGTTAAAACCTTTCCGACTAACAGCTCAGGTGTTGCCTTTCCAGGCATAGCTCCAATAATACCAAACTCTGACTTTCCGTTGTAATTCATAATCTTGGCTGGAACGATGGTCTCAGTATGAGGCTCTACACTTATCCTGCATCGCGACTACTCGATAGCACGGAAAACCATAACCACCATCATCGTTCAAACGGTCCAATAAGGGTACTCGCATGTCTTCAATCATGCATTTATTCGTCATATCCAAGCAACACCCGTGTTGCTCCAGGAAGTCACATCCCAAAATGCATTCTTCGTTCATGTCCGCTATCCAAAAACTTTGGAAGAATTCACGATTTCCTATGCTTAGCTTTAGTACAATTCTTCCAAACAGGGACATCTTCTCACCTGTAACTAAGCGCAAAGAGTTCTTAACTGGTTGAACATTTTACATATCTAGACCAAATTTCCGTAATGTCTGTTCGCTTAATATAGAAATGGTACTCCCCATATCCACTATCATTCGACAATTTTCTACAGTTCCCTCAACATACAAACCGATTGAACAGTGTCCTGTGCTCTCTCTAGGGTTTCCTCATTTATCTCTGTCGACCCTCTCCCTGCAGACCCGACTGCTCCTCGTTTCCCCGAATCTGTTCGTTCTGCAACCTCTTAAAAGTTGGGCATTCACGTTGGATATGTCTTTCAGAGTTGCACGTCCAACACTTACGTTTCTCTCTAGATGGGATTTTTCTGGAACTTTGTTTCTTTGGTTCACGTCACTTACTATTTTACGTAACTCGGCAGTCATTAATTTTAATTCAGCTAAAAATTCATTGTTCTCGCTGACCGTGTTGTCTGCGTTAGTAACCGTACGACCAGCAGCAGCACTTCGGTCTTCATCGGGTGCCGAACCTTGTATTGTTCTCACATATCTTGTTCTACGCTTAGTTGCGAGAGTAAATGATTCTCTAATGAGACACCAAGGGCTGCTCGTTGCGGGTCTACCCTGAGCGACTCTTAATCGAAGTTCGTCATCTACAAGAGCGTCGATGAATTGGTCCTTGGCTAAGGTTTCCAATACCGCTGAAGTTGCCTCGGGGTAGGCCAGCTTTGCTAATCTCTCGATGTCCTCCGCCAATTCTGGCAAACTTTCCTCACGCCGCCTCGAACGACTGCGAAGTTTCATCCGATGCAACTCTGCTTGTCGTTGACTCGCATATCGACTTTCGAGGGCTGCAACCAAGGAAGGATAATGGTTTCGATGCTCTGGTGACAAGTTCGATAAGACAGTAAGAGCATGTCCCTTTAATCTGCTAGCAAGAAAGCGGCTTTTTCTCCTTCAGACCACCGATTAATGCCAGCTACTATTTCAAATTGCGTACGATAGGAGTCCCAGGGTATCCGACCATCAAACGTCGCAGGCTTTTGAATAGGACGAGTGGCTCCAAGTTGGGGTTGAGGCATGGTGGTTATCTCCGCGGTCTGCGCGATGGGCGTAGTAACTGGCATAAATAGACGACTTTCTGCAGACTGCTGGACTGTTGAAGGAACGACGGTGGAATACAAATGCTGCACAGGGATAGAAGTTGCAATCCTAGACGGGGAGGGTGCTTTCATCGTATCCACCGTGCATCCGTGTTCGGGGCTTCTGAAGGTAATTGTATCTTGAGTTTTTCTATCACTTGTTGAAATCTCCCGTTTTATTTCAGGTCTTTCCAGTCGTTCTCGCGTAGATTTCTTTTCATGTAGAATTTCAGTACGGAATTCTTCGAAGGCCGTCGAAAATTCGCCACGCAACTCTGTCTTGATTATTTCTTGGCTGGAGGCTAGCATACCAGCGTGAACAGCGACTAATAACAGCGACTCTTGATTTAACTTGTTTGTGGTTTCCAGCTGTCCGATTTTTGCATGTAAATCAAAGACTGTTTGTTCAAGTTCATTATTCTTGTCACATAACCGAGAGAAATCCAGAGATAATCGCTTCAATTCGCCGGTTAGTTCGAACAACTGTCGGTCATGTGTCTCTTTATAATCGATCATCAAAACCCGTTGCTCATCAACTGTATTCAAAATCTCTCGCTGAAAGTAGCTATCTCCCCGACGTGACAACTCTTGCCCCCTACTGGCTTCAAGTAATTCTTCTTGCAACGATATATCTTGATGACCAAGTTGATGGGCAGACGAGACATTTTGCCCATCGTCTCGAATTTCCAAATTTTCATCGTTTTGCTCGAGCGGTTCTTTCATAGCAGCTCTTGCTCTGGTTTCCGTTGGCATATTTGTCAATACCTTCGAAGTTGTTTGCCAAACAACTCCGTGTAGTCCTGGCGGGGCCGCCAATGTTATAAATTAACTCTCAATACTCTCAATAAAACAAGAGAAAAGGAACGTTTCGTTAGTTTCTACATATATTTTCACAACAACAACAAGTACACGTATACAGCGTCTTTTATAACATAAGATTTTACGAATTTACATATATATTACAATAGGATTAGTAAAGTCTTTGTTCAGGGCTTAGTCCATTACTGTGGGTTGATAATGATGTAAAGTGTATTGCCTTCAATCATAACTTCCCGTAGCTGTGGTAGAATGGAAAGTACACTATCATTGTCATGTTTTGGTATACTTAAGTTTCCTTGCAAGAAACTTAGCACAGTTAGTAGAGCTATTACAGTGCAAGCATTGCTGGTCAAACCATTTGGACTCAAACTATACTGACACAGTTCCTGGGGTAGAATGAACTCAGTTGCTGTCGCATTATGCTTTATCATTTGCACACTGTGATAACTGTTTGCCTTATCTGGTGTTAACACAGGCTTCTTATGCCATTCACATTGGCATTTCTGATTCTTGCTGGCGGGTGAACACTTCTTATTTTCACACATTGGACATGTCTTACTTGCTTGCATTGTGCGATGACCTTTTATTGGATGTCCACAGGTTTTACAATGTGGTGGACAGGAATACTTAGGAACAGGCAAATTTGTAGAGACTTGTTGGTGTTGAATTAGAGTTGGCACTGGAATTGTAAGACTGGAAATACCCTCCTTAATCCTGTCTATTTTAGCTGCCAAAATCTTCGTTTGTTTCCTCATGAATCTTGGGTGGTCTATCTGGTGTATTGTTTTCAGGATTTCCCAGGGCTACATCAGCATTATCTTGACCACTAAATATTTGATTTTGTGCAGACATAACAACCTGTAAATGGTTGGAAATTCTGTAAATTTTATTGTTCTTTTGATGTGGCACTAGCCTCGGCCCACTAAAATACTAAATAAATACAAGTGTGCTGACAGTACAGCAACTCGATTTTGAAATCATAACCTACTCAAAATTTGCGTAGGGTTTTATGGCTGCCTTGGCTGGTTATGATTTCAAAATCAAGTTGCTGTATTGTCAGCACACTTGTATTTATTTAGTATTTTAGTATATTAAATTTTCCTTGACAAACTTTGAGTGATATCCTTACCAGGTTCTTTGTAGCAGTTATTTATAATTACTGTGTAGTTATATTAAATCTCATTTACACGACATGCAGACAAGTGAACAAATTCTTTGCTAGCTAGGCCAAATATATCAGGTTCAAACCATTCAATACCCATTGCAATCAAGCAATTACCATAAACATATAAGCCCCACCCCCAATATAAGCCCTCCTGTGTATAATCCCACAATATTTTCTAACGCTCTGAAAGCTATTCCGAATATATGTCCCTCCCTCCTCTAATGTAAGCCCCTGTGTGTACAAGCCCTCATGGGCTTATATATTATTTGACAGGTATATTTATTAATGCAGCTTAGCCATACATATTAGAATACAAGCCCAGGACCGGCTTATATTCGGCAGAGGTTTACAATATTTATCTCACCTTATCTCGCCCAACATAGTTTGGCAGAGTTCTATAAATTCCACAGTCATTAGGGGTAATATAGGAATGAAAGGTGCGCAGTACGTGTGCCAATCACCTTGGCATTGACCAACATTATGCTCTGACAATTAACCTAAATTGATTCATGACATGTGTGAGAGCAGTTTCAGATTTCAGTGGTGGTGTCCCCAGTATTGGAGTAGGGCTCAATATTTCAGTTAGACATATTATTTGTGATTGTTGTGAACCTTCTCACTTAGATCTGCAAGATCATTTGAGATTTATTGTAATTAAATGTAAAATGAAACTTTGGGGAGTTAAGAAATACAATTAATTGACAAGACTGTCCTCTTGACAAGTAAAATTGCCATGCAGGCATTAGACTGTCTGAGAGTAAAATAATAAGCTTGGGTGCCATTAATAAGGGGCCGATTACATGGAGAGTTTTCAGCCAATTTGAACCCAGGCTGAGTTTTTTAGTCAGAGTTATATTTATCCCTTGTAGTAAACAAACCCGGGCTGAAATGTCATCCCGGGCTATCACGAAAGGCAATATTCCGCTTGTTTGAGCATTTAAAAGGCCGATTAGTCGACTATTTGACTTGTGTAAGACTGTGGTTGCAGATCGATAGTCATATAAAGTATTAAATATGAGACGAAACGCAAAATAAAGCCCTTTAAACGATTGTTTTTTTAGCCTGGGCTGGACTTATTTGCGATTACATGGGATATTTCATCCCGGTTGACAGGGCTGAAAATCTCATCCCGGGTGACATAAACCGGGATGAAAATTTCAACCCGGGCTGAAATTCAGCCCGGGTTGTAATTTTTTTCCATGTAATCGTAAAATTCATTATATTGAATTTATAAGGGACCCGGGCTGAAAACCTCCATGTAATCGGCCCCTTACTGCTGTATGGTTTAAAGTTGGTTACAAGCTAGGGCTTATAAATGCCAGAACTCATTCAGTGCAGAATTTTGTTTTGACACAAAAAACGATTACGCAAAGTAACTATAAATATTGAGAAAAAATTCTAGAAATTTGGTTTTAGTAGAAGCTTCACGATTTCCGAGCTAAAAGATAAAGTAAACTGCAATTTTTTAGAGGGGGCCAAATTTATATTTGTATGGTTTAAAGTTGGTTGCAAGTAGGGCTTATAAATGCCAGAACTCGCATGTGAAAACTGCTTGAATCAATTTATTTGACCCGTTATGAACCCATTTTTGTAACATTAATTCTTTAAGTGGCAATGCGCCCAACTACAATATTTTACTCTGTCTAATGCCAAACGATTTTACTCGTCATGTGGAGAGTGCTGTCACTCAATGGGTTCAATTGCATTGCACCCTATTTTATATGTTACTTTGTCTAACACCAACAATTTTACTTGTCAATAAGAGAGCACTGGTGCTCGAGATCAATGGGTTAACATATAAATAATGTCTAACTACTCTACAGTAAATTTGCCTGTAATTGGAGCCTGGTATATGTGACTCAATATTTCTTCAAAGTGTGTTCTAATGATACTAGCTGTCACTATTTTATAAATATAATTGACATTTCTCATTTAGAGTGATCCGGTGATGTAACTCATGTGGACAAGTTCTTTGGAATGTTCAAATAACAAGAATTATAGTGGTGTAGTGGTGGCACTTGCCAGACCTACCGTAACTGGAAAAACTAACAATGACTTTTCTCCAAAATGTTGTGGGTATGTGTTATATGTACTACAAGAAATGGCCCAAGGCATCAAAACAGGGAACAGCCAAAGAATAGCCCATGGAGCTACAGTTATAATAAATCTATTACATGTAACTTGATTGTACAGTTATAATTATTAATTTGATAATTATTCTTTGGCCAAGTTTAATTAAAATAATACAAAATTAATCAAGATTATGAATCTTTAATTTACCAACATGTTGCTTGGTACTGAGTTTCATTAAACAGTTAAACAACAGTAAAAAGCAAAAGCATTTGACAGAGTTCGAGATGATGTACTTTTGGACAAACTACAAAATATTAATATTAGGGGAAACCTCCATTCTTGGTTCTCTTCTTATCTATCCGGACGGAAACAACGTGTTACTGTTCCTGGCGGTAGTTCATCTTACCTCGCAGTTACTTCAGGCGTACCTCAAGGTTCTATTCTTGGACCTGTACTATTCCTTCTCTACGTTAATGATATACATGATACTATCATCGCTTCTTCCGTTTCCTGTTTTGCTGATGATACTGAACTATTTAAAACTGTTAACAACCAAACGGACAAGAATTTACTGCAAAACGATTTAAATAATCTTAGCACATGGTCAACATCATCAGGGTTAAACTTCAACGAACTTAAAACAAATTGTCAGACAGTTACTCGGAAAAGATCACCTTTAATCCATGAGTATGCTGTAAATGGTAAGCCCATTGGAAGACTCGACGAAGAATGTGACCTTGGAGTACGGGTAACCAACACTTTGTCATGGAAGTCCCAGGTAGTTGCACAAACCTCAGCAGCCAACAAATCTCTTGGCTTGTTCGCCGCTCTGTTAGTAACATTAATGTCGACGTTAACGTTCGCCCTCCAAAATATGTTATTGTTCTCGATTATTGAGGTCACGTGACGCTTTTAGTGCATCAGCGATAAACAATGAATGCTTTACAATATGAGCGGCGACGCACTTCTACGCCGAAAACCTTCGAATTAACTGCTTTTTCTGGCGAATTTTAGAAAAATCTCAGTAGCTACGCTACGCAGGGTTCCAACTGTTAAAAGTATGGCTGTTTGACAAGTCGAAAGAGTGGTCTTTCGTTATTTAAGTTACCTTGACCTAGAGTGGATAACTGACAAGAGACGAAAGCTTCGAAGGAGATTGCGCGTAAAGAATGGCTACATAGTACATGGATACTCCCGAACTGAAGCAGAAAATCGAGGAAAATAAGATTTTCCTATGTGAGCGTCATTTCAAAGAAGAATTGACATCTGATTGTAAGTACGGACTTTTTATCTTTGCGCGAAATTTTGTAATTGCTCGGCCTTTGTCTTATTGTGTATAATCAATATGGTTGAAATATTTGCGGTTTATATATTGAATGTATCTTAAATAACTGTGAATACTAGTCTAGTAATTGAATTTTTGCCCTTTTGTAGACTGAAAGAGGAAATCGTTAGAAACAGGAGCTGTTCCAACTGAAAATCTGCCGTTAAAAAGCCATGAAACCAAGCCAAGCATACGTTGGGTCCTTGAAAGACAACAAGAAGCTGGCACCCGTGGAGAAAAAAAGAAACGTTTGAAGAGTTTTGTTAAAATGTTAAGGGAGTTTCGCTTGATCCTTGGAGTATCACAGCATGTACCGATGATGAAATGGGAATTGAACTTCGGGACAGCGATATTCAATTCACAAATTTGTGCATTATAGATTCATGTTTACATTTTTGTTACATGTTTACAATTGGCTTCTCCCCTGATGATCACAAAATTTATTCAAGCCATAGATGACGGATGAACCCTGCTGAAATTGCTGAACTTTTGCTGTCTCTTCAAAGGGGGGAATTCAAGATATGCAAAGGTTTACGACAGAGAGAATACCTAAACTCCATTGCAAAGGATGCTATATTGCTATACAGTGTGTATCAAAATAATTCGAATCCAAAATAATTCGACTGCTGTTTATAAAATACTAAAGTAAACCATATAATTTTGATTTGGCAATAAAGAATAGCCTATTAGGTTTCCAATTATATCGTTCTTATATCAATAAGATCAAAAATGACCAAGAAATCGTGTGTTAAAACTGGTTGCTCGAAATCAAATTTTTCCGCCGATGGGAATTCGAAGTGAGACGTACAAACAAAAGATAATGCAAATTTAATTCATCAACAAACTGTT
>CACRXK020001519.1:8546-31885 GCA_902702795.2 Paramuricea clavata
GGGGGGGGGGGGCACCGAAGAGAAAAGGGTTGGGCAAACGAAATTTTGAGTGAGTAAAAGGTTGGGTTGAAAAATAAAACAACTCAAGGGTTGGGTAATAAAAGTTTAATGTCATTTCCAAAGCATGACTCACTCAAATATTGGAGACTAAAAAGCAATGTCAACAGTCATATGTCAATACAATATGTAAATCAATCGGAGTCAATATCTTGATCATTTTCCGATTTGTTGGGATCGAGACAAATGGTGTCTCCAAAGAAAGTACATGTGCAGACAAGATGCAACTTTAGACTGCAGAATATTTCACAAGCCGTTGTCAAACTCATGTCACAGAAGTGGTAAAGAGAACATGTGTGACAACTGAATGGTATTCGTTTGTAAAGTTTTTGGCCAGGGGTGGGTATTTATTTTTTAATTGATATTTGAGGTTGGGTAACCAAATTCATGACTTTTTAATGGTTGGGTCGGCCAGATTTTTGCCACGAAAAACATTTCTCTTCGGTGCCACTCCCCACCATAAATAATAACCGGTCCCTAAGGAGAATTTCGATGTTTCGAGCGAAGGCCCTTCGTTCGGAGTTACTGAAGTTACGAAGGGTCTCTCCTTATATATTTTTAGGTAGTTGAATTCCTACCAACAAAAGCTTGTTGATAAGGCCATGTAAAAAAATATTCCGGTTTATCTTATCATTTTTCGTGCCGCATGGATTTTTTTATTTTTAAAAATCACTATTTCCGGCGGCGCGTACGAGGAACCCACGCGAGATTTTCACGATGGTCGGCCATTTTGAAAACACGAGTTCATATTGACAACGTGTATGATATTGCTCTTGGGCCTTGGCAATTTTTGGCAATTGTAATATTAATGAAAAGTGTAATAGCATTGAAAATATTATACCATACAACTGTGTTGCGTGCTTCAGCATATTTTTCCGTGCGCCTACGTAAATATGGTTGGTAAAATTTTGTAAAAGAATCCGCCTACCCGCACAGGTTTTTTCTGCTGCCACTGATGATAAACGATATTTTTTACATGGCCTTATAGATTCTCGTTTTCACGATTGAGATATCGGCTTTAGAGTCCTTCGTCTTGTACTCTTGTTACCGAAGACTTGACTCTATAAAGGTCATCTATATTATCTACGATCAGTCTGTATGATTTCGCAAATATGTCGCCGGTAACAAGATAAGGGCTCTAAAGCCAATGTCTCAATCCCGGAAATGAGATTCTATACATGTTGTGCAAACAGACCGATTAATCACCAAGACGACCTGCTTTTGTTTACAGAAACGAACTTGTACGAAATTTTCACGGATCGAATTTATATTTGTCTAAGAATGGCAACTATCAGTCAGTCACATAGCCCTCGAACTGACGAACTCCCAGCCGGCTCAAATTAAACGATTAATTCCTTGACTATAAATTAATTATTTGAGAGAAAAGCGACTTTCAAGTGAAACTAAATTTCTAAGAAGCTGATTCAATACGATAATACGATCCCAATGTAACCCAATAGTTGTTAATCTGTTTTAAAACTTCATTCTCGGAAAATTTTAGATACAAAATTTCAGGAACCAGGGCAAAGGTTCACAGCTGCTAGATCTAATTTCACGATTATGCAACATGGGACAAATACGAGAATAAATACACACCACATGCTGCAGACAAAGCAGCCATAGGCAGCGTCACTTTGTTTAGTAAAATGGACTGACGTCAATTATACATTCATATTTTTTTGTTGTCACGCAATAGACTGAGGTCCACTGTGAAAGAATGATTTGTTGTTTGTTTGCGGTAATGAAGAGTTAACATATAAGAGTGAACTAAACGACGCTTCCTGTTACAATTCCGAGTAGCCGTTTCGCTTGCATGATCATCAATATAAAGACCGCAGGACTAGGAAAAACTTGACCAGGAATTAAGTATCATTCTATTTAACCCTTTGCCGTAATGCAATTTTGGGCATGACTAAACTCAAGTCCACCTCGCACAGAACATATGATACAGGTACCACACACTTAAACCAACCCATGAAAATCTATTTCCGTCAACTAATTTTCGGAAATCAGACTCATTCTTCGTCTATATGACCTATTCAGTTTATATTTCGTTGTAGTATCAGCTTTGCTACTGAACTGACACGAGTTCGAGATTTGTCTGGAATCATGGAAAGCTATAAGGTTGTACAATAAGATATAGGTACGTACTCAACCCTGTGTATAAAGACGCAAATGCTGGTTCAACTTTCTAAACAATCTCAAGTAATACGTATTGCTTACCGAGAGGTAATTGGGAACTTTCTATACGTTTTTCCTGATATAACTTTCCCAGTTTTCCAGATCACCACTAACTAACACGAGCCGAGCTGACCTGCGATGTGTACGTCTCTTCAGTTTAGCAGGAACTGCATGCGCGCAATGCAGCAGTGCACGTGCATTTAATACACGCATGAGTACCAGGAATTGTTCAGGAAATCCATGGGCGTACCGGGGGGGGGGGCGGCAGCCCCCCCCAGTTTGTTGGGCAGTCGGGCAATATTCGCTGAACAGTCTGGCAGTTTTGGTTTATTAAAAAAATAAATGGGACAAATTCGGTAATTTTTGTGGTCAATTTAGTGATGTTTCGAAAATTTTGGTGGGTTCCGGAAAATTTTTGGTATGTCCGGAAAACATTTTTGACCCCTAAAATGGTACACTGACCGAAATTTTTTTGGCGACGGGGGGGGGCAAAATCCGGAAAAGTCGGGCAAATTTCTTTCCGCCCCCCTAAATTTTTCCTTCCGGTACGCCCATGAGGAAATCCTAAAGCTGGTTCTGTTCTTGATTTACCGGTATTTGACAGGGGGAGTGAACTGTGTTGGATCGTTCTATAATGGGCTCTTTGCAGTTATTGTAACTAAATAATAGTTGAGAACAATAGTTGAGTCGAGAGCATATGGATTTGTACACAGAGGGCTGCAGATATTGTGATGCAAATAGTGCCCTATAGGGTCTTTGCAGCAGGCCCCAAAACTCTTTGCATCATAAAATCTGGATGGCAAGAAAAAATCTTGTTTTTTTTCTTACTCTTTTGTGTACAGATCCCATAACTCTCCATGGTCTCCAATCACTATATAGGCTGAAACACACCGGACACGTTTCGACAACGCGGCGCGATTTTCAGTTTTTGAAACGGTTAATAAAACAGCCAATGAAAGAAAATTTTATATCCAAAGGTAAGAATTTAAGTTTAAGAATTAAGGTGATTCATCGGTAATTGTTCTGGAAATGAGAATTTGTTGAAATTTTCCAGGGGTGAAGTTTATGAAGATATGACGCCATCCTCCATATGGTGCCATCTTGACCTTTTTACGAATTACAGGGACAATCGATTGCTCGACCGTTAACGAAATTTTTAACAAGGATCCTACTAAAAATGTGACTATATACAAGAAAACATGATATTTTAGCGAATCAAAACATTGACGTGCATTGTCGTGGTGCACAGATGTTTTTTCCCATCTTCGCAAACATGTTATTTTGGCAAGCATGCGCAAAAAATGTAAAATATTATAAGCTGTAGCAATGATTTTTCTCTTATTTTCTGATATGACATGTAAAACATATAGAAGAAGAAAAATATAAAATAAAAAGTAGGGTCGCGGACTTTCTTAAAGAGATACAAGGGTTAAACGCTCCTAATCAATGCAGAGTGCTTACTCTTTCTTTATCACTTTACATTGCAGTTCGACCACATATAGTAGCAATAGTATATTTAGAATTGTTGTTAGATAAGCATAGTAAAAGTGCCCAATGCAAAACTGATGAATCACCTTAACAGGCTAGCTTGTGAAGTATGTCATAGAATGTCGTAGGCTTGAGTTCTCGTGCCATTGCTGTGCAATACGAAAAGCAGCAAGCAAAAACAGGTTTTCCAAAGCTGGTCTTCGATACGACAATGCAGGAACCAATACCCGGGGTTATCGGCGATAAACTATAAAACGTCTTCTCAGGATAAAGGCTGATTTACACGACACAATTTGTGCCAAATACTGTCGCATGCAACCTGCTTACAACTCATCTATGATAACATAGATAAGTTTCATGTTTGATTTACACAGTACAACTCAAGTTGTTAGCAGGTTGCATGATGCGACAATTTTAGGTAAAAGTTGTGTTGTGTAAATCAATGCTGCAAATCGGCCAAAAGAAATCTGGTTGGTACATTGAAGTAATTGTAATTTATGATTTTTTTAAAGCTGAATAAACATTATACGTTAAGTGTTACAATTCTATTATTAACTTTCGTTAACTTTTTAGTATCCTATTTATAATTCTGACTATTATTGCACTGGTCTTTTTCACTGATAGATCACTCGTCTTTATGATATCAATGCTATTTCGCACAATTAAAACGATTAATAATATAAAAATTAAAACGTATATCTATTATCTAATGCGAAAAGAAATTAACAGGCTAGCTTGTGAAGTATGTCATAGAATGTTGTCAGCTTGAGTTCTCATGCCATTTGCGCAATAAGAAAAGCAACAAGCAAAAGCAGGTTTTCCAAAGCTGGTCTTCGAGCACTGCTTTCATCCTTCCCTTTGCGTTTTTTGTTAAACTCCTCCACACTCCATGTAAAGCTTCTACAGCTTGTCATTCCGCTCGGCGGCGGATTCTGGCGAGTCTCGACTTCATTGATTACCGCTGCCATACCTTCCAATTGATGTGGTTCAATATGACAATGCAGGAACCAATGCCCGGGGTTATCGGCGATAAACTCAACTACGACATAACCACCCGAGGGAACAATTACCGTATCTTTACGCACTGTCCTGTTCGTGGCCTGAATGCCTGCAGGTGGTGTATTTGCCCGCCAATTTGGTGCCCGGGTGCACTTGGGTGTGTTACATTCCAAATCAGATGAAGCACTCACGACCATACCTTGAGAGTTGTACTGACCATAGCCAACTTTTACCACGTGAAAACTGTGCCCATGGAAATGAATCGGGTGGGAAACTTTGATGCCTTTACTTATTAATGATGAAAAGACGAATCTGTTAAAATAACCAAATCAAGAAATATGTTATAGTAATATTTAGGCAAGCGAATGAAACAGTTGTACCCTAGAAGGCGTGGCAGGCGGTCAATTTCCCTCAATCTTCTGATACCGCCTGCTATCACAGTCATCACAAGCTACACACGTAGAACACACAAGTTGTAACAACTTAGCTGCTGCAGACTTGTAGCAATGTTGTTCCAACAACTTGTCAACAGGATGTGTTCGCACTGTTTGTTGTTACAACTTGCTACAAGGTTGTTGACTTCAACAGACTTGTTACAAGTTGTTCCAACAGATTGTTATCGCCCTGCAATTCAATTTGTTAACAAGTTGTGAGTGACAATTTTGTAGCAACTTGATAAAATAATAGCATTGTTACAACTTGTTGACAAGCTTGCTACAAGCCTGTTGCGAACATGACTTGTTGATAAGTTGTGAGATTTTGCATTTGTAGACCATACTAGGTTGACAAGCATGAACAAGCTCTCACCTTATTGATTTGTTGTAGAAGTTTTCCCCAAGGTTCAATATCTGCGTACATTGACAATCGTCCGTCGCACACATTGCACTAACATTTGAACAGACTGTCAGCTCATTTTTATCCTGTGGTTCCGTCTGTAGCGAAATATTAGGCACTAAAAAATTCCTTCCGTTGACCGTGCTGGTGACTTCTATGCTATCAAAACCAAAATTAAAGAAGAAAGTCGCGTCCTTCGCTGGCCACTCTGAACTAAAATTCGGCACGTCCTTTTCAGGCGTTGGTATTAACAGTCGAAACTGATCAACATTGACACATTGGTAGCCAGGCTCCGCCCAGTTCTCGAACGGACAGTTGACGACAGTACACGGATTTTGGCTGGTGCAATTCGGTTTAGAAAAGCCATTCATATAGGCTGCTTCAATAGCAGACATATTCACAGAGTTCCCGTAAGTTAGTGCAGCAATTGCATCGTTCCTTTCTAATTTTTCGTCCACTTTCAAACTGCTACAGTTCACCTCCAGTGTTTTTGCTCTGATGAGAAAATCAGTTCCCGCAGTCTGATTTGCGTCTAGCAAGAAATCATAGCGTTCCCCGGTGTTTACTATCAAAAAATCTGCAAAAATTGGTTCGATAAAAAAACCGTCCGTCGCAATGACACGCAATTTATGACCTCCGATATAAAACTTGTATGCATAGTCCGCCTGAGCTCCAATTAATCGAAAACGGTACGTCGAACCACGTTGAACGGAAAATGCGCTCAGTCTAGAACTGTTGAAGGGCACTTTGGTATGTCTGCCCAGACCGTTGATAAGTCCAGACCAGTAGGGGATTCCGGAGACACTTGCTCCGTCAAGTGAGCATTTCGATTTATACCTGAAAAATATCCAAACCTGTATTGAATAAAAAGCTAGCTAGTTTTGAACTTTTGCGTCATAGGAAGATAGCAAACTAAAAAGGAATATAATTGTCAATTTTTAAAATTGATTAAATTTTATAAAATGTGGACCCTACTAGTGTGGCGGATATGTGCATGGATGTTTCCGAAGAGGGTTAAAAGCACCAAATTGTGCACAGTAGCATTTTTTTATGAGTAGAACAACATGCAAAAGTGAGGCCATCGTGAAACTGTTTTTTTAGAGAGCTACGATGCTGTAGCATTATTTGCTATTAAATTCTACTACAACAAAAAATGTGAAATTTTGAATTCAATCGCGACAAATATAACTTGCATCATCAGAAAGATTGTAAAAAACTACATAAAAGACTTTTAAATTAAACAGTTTTTTTATTCTTCCAATGGTTATTGCTGTAAATCCCTAATTAATTATTCGATGTTTAGTGAAAATGCGTTTTTAACCAGTTTATAATTCGAAAACTATTTCAGAAATCAAAAAAACTATTTAAACGTCTTATTTATGCAGTTTTTTATAAGCTTTCTGATGATGCAAGTCATATTTGTTGTAATTGAATACAAAATTTCACATTTTTTGGCTATAATAGAATTCAATAGAAGAAGATCACTAATCACCCGTTTTCAGGAGTTAGCAGCAAAATAGCGATGGCCCCACTTCAAATATCTATTAAGCAAATAAAACTACATCAATTGTAAAAGTTTGATGCTTTGACCTCAACGGGAACTACTGATCAATAATTTTACACATATCCGCCTCACTATACCTTACACTGGACCTTCACGTTTGAGATATTGCATTACTTATTAATGATTAAAACACTAGGAAATCACCACCTTGAAGGAGTTTGTATATTGTTACAAAATCCTGCTGATTTACGTCAACTTTAAGTTTAACTTTCTTTATTATTTGCATGCAGTAATAAATGTACGTGGTACGGTGTTTCCACAAACAAAACTATTATAACTTTAAGTTTATTTTTTTCGCCAAATATTCTCGTCATATTTACTCGCATTGCGCTCGTGTTTCCATATCGTATACAACACCCCTGCTCTTCGGTGTATATATTACATGAACTTATTACCTTGTACTACGTCGTGTTGGTACTTCGTCGACGGCTGTGTCCTCGTAGTAACCCAGTGAGGAATGAATCTGAACAAACAGATCTAAAGACGACTCTCTCTGCCAGTCCAGTAATGAAAGAGTGTGTTCTCCTGGTAGATCTTCAAACACACCGTACCCTGGGAATACGTCTGTGATGTTCTTTTCTTTAACTATGAGTGCACCAAACAATCCATCAGTTCTCTGCGGGCCACTATGAGAGTGATACCAGAACGTCCCGGAGGGTGTTGCTTCAAAAATATAGCGGAAACTTGAGCCAGCTTCTATTGGACATTGTGTGATGTACCCCACCCCATCCATCCAGGGCGTGTTTCTCTGATGCATACCATGCCAGTGGACCGAGGTTTCTTCTGTGAACATATAGTTTGTGACGTCAACAACCACTGTCGCGCCTTCTGGCACTATTAAAGTAGGTCCAGGTATTCTCTTATTCACGCTGATAAACGATCTGTAGCTTTTCCCATCTACGGTGTTAGCCTGCGTACAGGTGGATACGTTGTCACAAGGCCGGTTCTGGTGGTTCTCCAAGGTGGGTTCCAGTCCTCCAGTATCATTTATGAAGAATACTCTTCCTCGAGTACCTATTGGCGCGTCTTTGAAGTAAGCTGTAAATGTCTTCCAAGATAAAAATATCATTGCAAATTCATGTCCAACAGATTAATCTAAAACTAACTGGATAGCTCCATCAGTTCTGAACTGTTCTCACCAGAGGTCTAGTAACGAGACCCAGGTTACTACAGGAGGAAACCTGAGCTAAACTAATTTTATTTATACTGGATACCGCTAACAGTTTTAGACTGTTGTTCCTACAGGTCTAGTAGTCAAGGGTATCGTTCCTGTCTTACTACAAGAGGAAACCTGAACTAAATCCATTTATTCTGGATAGCTTGGTCAGTTCTGAATAGTTTTCAATAAACTGGTCCAGCGAGAGTTAACTCTCATTGTTCCAGTTTTACTACATTACCTGGTAATGTTCAATATTCAGTTTGAAATAACAAACGTTCGTGTTACATTCACAGACTGGTCTGCCATCCGTATCGTTGACACCTCCACAAATATAAACTGGCTCGTTTTGACCATAGCTGTACTGAAGACCAACCAGAATGATGGCCATGTTGCAAAACCAACGAAGAACCATCTTTAGTCCCTTGAAACAGAATGGCATGTATTTCACTGATATATCACAAGTTGGTATTTTTATTTTTCTTACCGCCAAACTAGACCAGAGTTTGTATATTAGATAAAGATCGGATGCGAATGTTTTAATGTATTTAAAAAACGACCCATCTTATGAGTTCATTGGTGAAGTAATTTTAGAAATAAACATTGTCTAAGCCGAGAAAATCAAAATTGTAAAAATGGCAACTATGAGGCAGTCATATAGCTCTCGAACGCCCAGCGAAACTAAGCGATAATGTAAGCGTAATCCCTCGACTACTAATAATTTGAGAGAGAAACGACTTTCAAGTGAAACTAAAATTCTAAGAAGCAGGGTAAATACGATAATACGATCAGTGATCCAATGTCCTCAAAAAATGTTAGATACAAATGCAGGAACCAGGTCCACAGCTGCTAATTCCATGATTATACGAGCTCACAACATGAAACAAATAAAAGAACGAATACAAAATCTAGCAACACAACTTACATGCTGCAAACAAAGTATAGGCAGCGTCATTTTGTTTAGTAATTAATATTGACGAGTCTGACGTCTATACATATTTTGCCGACCATACATTCCTGTACCTTTTTTGCTGTCTCCCAAACACTTATGTGGTCCACTGTGAAAGAATGGTTTGTTGTTTGTTTGCGATAATGAAGAGTTAACATAAGAGTGAAAACGACACTTCCCGTAACAATTCCGAATAGCCGTTCCGCTTGCATTATCACCAATATAAAGACCGCAGAACTTGACCAGGAATTAAGTATCATTCTATTTAACCCTTTACCCTAATACAATTTTGGGCATGACTAAACTCAAGTCGACCACTCACAGAACATAAGACATAGGTACCACACACTTAAATGAAAATCCATTTCCGTCAACTAATTTTCGGAAATGAGACTCATTCTTTGTCAATATGACCTATTTTATGTTTCGTTGTAGTATCATCTTTGCTACTGAACTGACACGAGTTCGAGATTTGCCTGGATCATGGAATTCTAAGGTTGTACAATGAGACATAGGTACGTACTCAACCCTGTGTATAGGCCTGTATAAACACTCAACCTTGTGTATAAACACTCAACCTTGTGTATAAAGACGCAAATGCTGGTTCAACGTTCTAACAATCTCAAATAATACGTATTGCTTACCTAGAGGTAATTGGCAACTTTCTATACGTTATTCCTTATATAACTTTCCACGTTTTCCAGATCACCATAAACTAACGTGAGCCAAGATAACTGTGATGTGTAACAGTTTAGCAAGGAATGCAGTGCACGTACATTTAATGCATGGGTACCAAGGAATCGTTCAGGAAGTCGTATAGCTGGTTCTATTCTTGATTTACCGGACATTCTATATATATAGTTGAGAACACTGAATAATTGAGTGGACAGCATGGAGAGTTGCGGGATTTCTACACAAAGGGCAGATATTGTGATGCAAAGTGATGTTGAGGCCATCTGCAAAGGACCACCCTATAGGCTCTTTGCAGCTGGCCGCGCCTAGAAACACTTTGCATCATAATATCTGGATGGCAACGAAAATCCTGTTCTTTGTCTTACTCTTTTGTCTTCCGTTTTCACGGAATGCATGCAAGCTTTTGGGAATGTAAGTTACAATGAATATACATGCACTGTGTAGGAAATTCACCTACCGCTTACAAAGAGCTAATTTCTGATGGTGAAAATCCGACTATTATTCATTGATCACTCAATCGAAATCAGTGATCATTTCATTGATTGCCAACGGTCAAATATACAAACTTAGATCCATGCAAACTTGGGAGTAATACTTTGAAATTGATTTTATCAAAAGTAAAACGAAAATTCAGCCCTATTATAAAAATGTATAATTTCTTTGCTTTAAGGTGGCTCGATACAGTTTTCAAAAATTCAGGTGTTTAACACTTTGACATGTTCAAACTACGCATTTTTAGGATTTATTCAGCAGGGTTTTTGTGATAACTATATCGAGCCACCTTAAAGGTGCGTTTACACGCTGCGATTTGTCGGGCCGATTTTGCTTGCTGTATGTAAATAACCTGTCGTGAGTACTCGCGTCAGCGCCTTGCGATTCACAAAATCGGGAGAAAAATCTGTAACAAAGCACAGATTTTTCTCACGATTCAACGATTTTTCTTTCGTTGTAAAGTTGTTGAAAACTTTTCGCACGCAGAAAACTATAATATAAACAGACGAGAGAGCGGACAGCTTCGATTGAGCGTTTAAATCGCTAAATATCGAAGAAGGGGCAACGCTTATTTGCCAAAATCGGCCCGACAAATCGCAGCGTGTAAACGAACACCGCGGAAAAACGTCTGCGCATGCACCAAATTATGAAAATATGGCGGGGAATTTGAATATCAATTTCTAAAACAAAAACATGCTTATTAATTGGTCAAAAATTAGTAAAACAAACGAGAAAATATAGCAAATGGGTAGACTAGACATTAATTGAAAGCGTCCTGTCATTTAAAGTATGGAATGAAATATAATTCATGTAAAAAATTGTTGATTTTAACGGACACGACTTCGAAAATTTTTGCAAAATTATTCAAAACAAAAATTCAAACTCAAAAGTTAAGAAAACTCTCGAAAAGTTAAGCTTCTTAACCCACTCAAATTGTAGAATAAATCCTAAAGTTTAATTAGTGTGAACACGAAATTTTTTTATATTTGGCGACACAGTTTTTTTTAAAGAAATGTATCTCAAACGAAAATTCAGAAATTGTCGTTGCTTAGTTGATAAACAAAATGTTTCAGACGATAAATTTGTCAACAATCACCTTTAGTTTATGTTCTTGTACAATACAATTTCTTAAACCTTCTGGCTGTATTTATTCCTAGTTTTTAGAATGACATGTTTATTTTTGCGCTCGAAATCTGGCTGTAAAGACGCACAATGAAGTCACTCCTTTTTCCCGCCATTTTGAGCCTTCGGAAACGTTCTGAAAAGCTTCTCATCAACTTCGCAATACTATTACAGGTAAGGTTGACGCATGCGCAGACGTTTTTCCGCGGTGTTGTGTAAACGTACCTTAAGATACAAATATGATATATGAACCATAAACTAGACATGCGCATTTGAACAATACGTTCCCCTTCACTGCATTTCTTGACTTCCGGTATAAATACATTGAAACGAGGCTGCGTGGAATTAAGGAATTTTCCAGGATAAATAAATAAATATTTTGCATTTGAAATTTGCCGATTTCACTTGCATTTCAAACATGTTTATTATGGCTTGAGTTGGACGTCTAACTTCCTGAACTGAACTTAATAAAAGAGCTGTGGAATATCACCAAAGGAAGGCTAAAATGAGCGCCCAAATTTTATACACAAAGGTGAGAATTTCAGTTGAATTTTCCCGTGGAAATGTCAAATTATATTGGCACGCAAGAGCAATATATCTTTAATAATGTTTGCATTTTAGGGCGCTCGTGTTTGGCTCCCTGATGATACGGATGTCTGGGTTTCTGGAGAAATTTGTCATGATCTTGACAGTAATTTACTCAGCGTTCAAATAGCTAATGGAGAGGTAGTGTTTTATGCTTTTGTATAACTTTTAATAGTGCCTCGAATACTGCTAAAACACTTCCATTTCAAAACTTAATAATAAAAGCATTCGGCAAACATTTATTGTTTGAGGTTGAAATCAAATTAAATGATACTCGCAGATGTCCTATTTTAAAGTGCCACTTTATATTTTAAGTCGTCTACTTGAGCTCGGCCACAAAGAACTGTTATATTCTGTTGTACTTGTTGCTATATATCTGTACTGTAGTGTAGTGCGATATTATACATGTATATACCGCCGAAGTGTTGAAATTAATATATGTTGACAATTTGTACAATTATGACTCATTATTTGTGGTGTACATTTTTATTATGAATATATTTTCAACATTTTGGTCATCAATTTTGGTCAATATCATATTGTTCTTAAATAGTTTGATATAAACCTAGTTACTATTTATATACAGACAAAGGGCACACTTTGACGCTAGTATTCCCATTTTGCAGTGTTTACTACGTGGCATGCACACCAGGAGGGAGTAATCAATTGAAAAATATTTATTATAAAATATAACTGCTATAAAATATAACTACTATAAAATATAACTACTATAAAATATAACTACTATAAAATATAACTACTGTAAAATATAACTACTATAAAATATAACTACTATAAAATATAACTTTATTTACATGGTCTATCAAGATATGAATGTGTGGGAATGGACCATTTGCATTATAGACTAAATTTTGATGTAGACAAAAATTTCATCACAGCTTGGAAGAGCATCACAGAATTAGTAATATTCCAAAGTTTCGTTGCGAAATGTTGTAAAATGTGGATAATATAGCCTTGCGAAATTTGCAATTTTCAGTCATTTTGTATTACCACAGTTAACGCATGGGAAATTGACAGCCCATGTTGGGGTGTCAATGTTGGGGCATCAATTTCCCATTTGTAATACAAAATGACTGAAAATTGCAAATTTCGCAAGGCTATATTATCCGCATTTTACAACATTTCGCAACGAAACTTTGGAATATTACTAATTTTGTGATGCTCTTTCAAGCTGTGATGAAATTCTTGTCTAGATCAAAATTTAGTCTATAAGGCAAATGGTCCATTCAACAGAAGTCAATGTGTTGTGTTTTTGTCTGGGTTTATGTTCATTTGTGCATGGTGATTGAGCTCATTGCATTTTTGTATGATGAAGTAATTGTCCAATAGGGATAGCTGAGATATTTGTTGTGCAACCACAATGAATATTATAATATAGCATTTGTAAATTCTGAACGCTGATTGGCTAAGAGCCGTGTTGATATAACTCAATGTCAACACAGGAAATTTTCCGCTGCTTGTAAACACAGAAATTTTTCTTATCCTTCAGGCTTTTGACATTGCTATATTATAAAAAAAATATAAAACATTTTTTCCGTGTTGATATATAGTTATATCAACACTCGTGGAAGTTGGGAAAACTCAAAAATTGTATGAAAACACGACGCCCGAACTTCGGGCATCGTGTTTCCATACAATTTCTCGTTTTCCCAATTCCACTCGTGTTGATATAACTGTATATCAACACGGAAAATGTTTTATATTTGTTAAATATTTAATGAAGTTGAGACAAAAGATTGGTGCATGGTGAGGTATAGTTCAACGTCAAACAAAGGACTATTATGTAGCCTTGAAGTTTTCTGGGCTTGTAAACCATCATACTTGACAGACTAGGAATTAATACTACAGGAAAAAACCTGAGTTTGGTTCAAGTCTGTTTCTCAAGGGGTTGAAAATAGTATTGTACGATTTGTACCCACCTCCCTTGAGGAACTTGAATCGACTCTAATCAGAGTTTTAATTGAATGTAATTTTTTACATTAGGTGATAGCGTATGACATTGAGAAGAATGGTTTGCCTCCATTGCGCAATCCAGAAGTCTTGGTTGGAGAAAATGACTTGACGACACTGAGTTACCTCCATGAACCAGCTGGTAAGCACTGGATTACTGCTTCATAGTGCTAGAGAGCTTCGTTCAATATGGACATCACATTCACAAAATCAAGTTGTTAAAGATACTGATAGCTATTCTTTGTTGAAAATGCACCCCTTCAGCCCCCTGCTTCTGTGTCTGACCCCTCCCATTGCTCCCTTGCCCCCACCTCCTTGCCCCACCTCCTTGCCCCCACCTCCTTGTCCCTCACTTACCAGATGCAGTCTGATCTATCTTTGCTTATTTTAATGTTTATTTTATTTTAGTATTACACAACTTAAAAATGAGGTTTCAAGAATACAATACAATCTATACATATTGTGGTATGTTTTATTATAATAATGATATTTATCCAGGGTGCCTATGTCTCCGAAGATTTTTAATTTTCAATGGGCCGCTGTCTAAAATGCAAATACAATTGCTGTCATGACCAAGTTGATACCAATTGTGAATAGTCTGAAGCTATCTTGTGTGCATATCAGTTTTAACTGATTGCAGAGGCATTCATTAATTCTATATTACATTGGCTGCCTTGTCAGGGCCATGACTATTAGACTTTAATTTATGTTTAAGGAAGTCTTCATTTCTTTGCCAAAACTCCAGGTTTTATTAAAACATTTTCCTTCAATCTGTTATCAGGTATTGTTCTTGTTGCTATCAATCCCTATGAAGAAATTCCCCTGTATGGTTTTGATATAATCTCTGCGTACAATGGTGCATCAATGGGAGAAATGGATCCACACATCTTTGCTGTTGCTGAAGAAGCTTTCAGGACTATGAGCAGGTCAGTGTTTTAGATCAAGGCTTCCTGGGGGCATTATTGAAACTGTACTAATCTGTCTTTTTGTTCAGCAGTAGCTTGGTATTCGCCATATTTTGTACCTCTCATTTTAACTGAAGAAATGTTGTTCAATGTAGAGAAGAGCAAAACCAATCTGCCTTTTTGTTCAGCAGTAGCTTGGTATTCGCCATATTTTGTACCTCCCATTTTAACTGAAGAAATGTTGTTCAATGCAGAGAAGAGCAAAACCAATCTGCCTTTTTGTTCAGCAGTAGCTTGGTATTCGCCATGTTTTGTACCTCTCATTTTAACTGAAGAAATGTTGTTCAATGTAGAGAAAAGCAAAACCAATCTGTCTTTTTGTTCAGCAGTAGCTTGGTATTCGCCATATTTTGTACCTCTCATTTTAACTGAAGAAATGTTGTTCAATGTAGAGAAGAGCAAAACCAATCTGCCTTTTTGTTCAGCAGTAGCTTGGTATTCGCCATATTTTGTACCTCCCATTTTAACTGAAGAAATGTTGTTCAATGCAGAGAAGAGCAAAACCAATCTGCCTTTTTGTTCAGCAGTAGCTTGGTATTCGCCATGTTTTGTACCTCTCATTTTAACTGAAGAAATGTTGTTCAATGTAGAGAAAAGCAAAACCAATCTGTCTTTTTGTTCAGCAGTAGCTTGGTATTCGCCATATTTTGTACCTCTCATTTTAACTGAAGAAATGTTGTTCAATGTAGAGAAGAGCAAAACCAATCTGCCTTTTTGTTCAGCAGTAGCTTGGTATTCGCCATATTTTGTACCTCCCATTTTAACTGAAGAAATGTTGTTCAATGCAGAGAAGAGCAAAACCAATCTGCCTTTTTGTTCAGCAGTAGCTTGGTATTCGCCATGTTTTGTACCTCTCATTTTAACTGAAGAAATGTTGTTCAATGTAGAGAAAAGCAAAACCAATCTGTCTTTTTGTTCAGCAGTAGCTTGGTATTCGCCATATTTTGTACCTCTCATTTTAACTGAAGAAATGTTGTTCAATGTAGAGAAGAGCAAAACCAATCCATCATTGTGAGTGGAGAAAGTGGAGCGGGTAAGACTGTGAGTGCGAAATACGCGATGAGATATTTCGCTGCAGTTGGTGGCTCTGAATCTGAAACACATGTCGAGAAGAAAGTACTAGCTTCAAATCCCGTCATGGAGGTGAGTTTGAAGGAGACAGTAGTATACTAAGTAATGATATGTATGATAAGGAAGAAGAAATAAAAGACTATTGGATTAAGCTTGTTGGAAAATGGATAGTTTAAAGTAATTTTGTATTTATACACATAGGCAGATAATAACTACGAGTTAATACTCTGCAGGTCGTTTATCTTGACAGATGATCTGTTTGTTCATACCAAGACGAATTATCAGATGATCTTTTCTTTGCTCAATTTTTGAGAGTAAATTATTTATCCACTGCATCCTGTGTATAGCAAGCGTAAATTGTGCAAATTACTGTTGAAAGCTACTACAGGTTAACTGTATTTCATAAATGAAGTGCGTTATGTTGATACAGTTCTAGTTTGCGTGTTAATTGTTATGAGGAAAAAGATGCATGTAAAGCATTCAGTTTATTTGAAGGGTGGCACGTGAGACGTAATTCCCCTGCAAACCTCGTCTTAAATTAAGACTCTTGTCAATTCCTAGGCGTTTGGAAATGCAAAGACAATACGTAATGACAACAGCAGCAGATTTGGGAAATATCTCGAGATTAACTTCAACCGCAATCACCACATTATTGGCGCGCACATGCGCACTTATCTCCTCGAGAAGTCACGTGTTGTGTTCCAGGCCACTGATGAAAGAAACTACCACATCTTTTATCAACTCTGTGCACGATCAGAAGAACAGAAGTTTAAAAATTTAAGACTCGGTAAGAACTTAATGCTGGTTAATGCGCCTCCTACCTCTGACGCTTTGATTCCTGCAAAACACATGCATCTTAGGCCGCGTTTACACTGTGACGCTACGGCTAGGATACTACGTTTCTAGTGTTGAGACTATATTGTGTTTACACTATAACGGAGTGGTTTGCCGTAGCGTACTAACCACGGTCCACTACATTTGCCACTCTGAATACAAATCATTTTCGTTACAAATTCACTACGTTTCATAGTATTGTGTTTACACTATAACGGAGTGGTTTGCCGTAGCGTATTAACCACAGACCACTACGTTTGGCACTCCGGATGCAAATCGCTACGCTACGGTAAATTTGCCGTAGCGTCGTAGTGTAAACGCGGCCTAAAACAATACGTCCACATTTTTTACAGGCCACCCAGACGAGTTCCTGTACCTAAACCAAGGCGAGAATCCCTACATAGACGGAGTTGACGATTCAGAACTGTTTGAAGAAACTTGTGAAGCTTTTGACTTACTGGGAGTCCACCAAGATGAACAAACAAAAATATTTCAAGTGCTGGCTGCTATCTTACATTTGGGAAATATTAATATCGAGGAAGATGATACGGGTGAAAGCACTTTTATTAATGTAAGTATGGTTGTGATGGTCGTGGTGGTTGTGATGATGATGATGAATCAAATGATGGTGGTGAAGATGGTGGTGATGATGATGATGATGAATCAAATGATGGTGGTGAAGATGGTGGTGATGTGGTGATGGTTGCTGTTAAGGGGTGATAATGATGGTGATAATGGTGATGATAATGTTGATGATAATGGTGATGATAATGTTGATGATAATGGTGATGATAATGATGGTGATAATGGTGATGATAATGGTGATGATAATGGTGATGATTAGATGATAATGATGGTGATAATGGTGATAATGGTGATGATAATGATGGTGATAATGGTGATGATAATGGTGATGATTAGATGATAATGATGGTGATAATGGTGATAGTGGTGATGATAATGGTGATGATGATGGTGATGATGATGGTGATGATAATGATCATGGTAGTGGTCATGGTGATGGTAGTCCCCCAATACCAGTTCTGTGTTTTGTCTAGAATGATGACTTCCACTTGGCTGTGACTGCTTTTCTTCTTGGCATCGACCAGGCTCAGTTTCAGAAGTGGCTTTGTTTTAGAAAAATTGTTGCCCACCGAGAAATCGTGATTGGGAATCTTAATCTGCAACAAGTACGTTTGTGATCTTTAAACATTGTTTCCCAGTCACATTTTCCGAAGGTACGCGAACCTCATGTTTATCATCAATGTTACCTAGGCAACCGTGGCAAAAGAAGCACTTTCGAAGCATATCTATGCACAATTATTCAACTTTATTGTCGCAAATATTAACAAGGCTTTGATGCCTTTGGACCAGAATAAAGTTCACTCGTTTATTGGCGTCCTGGATATATATGGGTAAGCATGAAGATACTGTAAAACTCAATTATCTTTGATGTTTTGTATACACCAGGGTGGTGAATACTTATTTTTCTTTCAGTTTTGAAACGTTCGAGGTGAACAGTTTTGAACAGTTTTGCATAAACTACGCAAACGAGAAACTTCAACAACAATTTACTATGGTACGAAGATTATTATCATTTATTTATTTATTTACAAGTTGGTTACATAAGGTGTGGTTACCCAATTCATCCGAGCCAGCGGTTCATGAAACACTTGCTTGTCAACTGTGTGCGTTTTTGGTGAGAGAGTTTTGAGTTTTTATTTTGTAGCATGTGTTCAAGTTGGAACAAGAGGAGTACGTTCGTGAAGAGATTGATTGGTCATTTATCAGATATTATGATAATCAACCCTGCATTGATCTTATTGAAGGAAAACTTGGCATTTTAGATCTTCTTGATGAGGAATGCAAGGTACGTGATTGACTTAACATGCGTTTAGAGAGGAATTCCCTAAAGTTAATCTCTTGACCATCTGCTGCACGATACCAAGAATATTCCAGCGGTTACCCCCATTTGAATAGATGGCGACCATGTTCGAGTTTCCCACTCGCTAATAAACGCTTAAAAACAACAATAACTTTCATCATTTGAATAGTTTGAAAATGTATTTGGAATAGGTTTAACTTAATGTTTAAGTTCCCTGGTTAAGAAATAGAAAACATACGAGTCTTCTCATTTCATGGGAATATCCTGAGTCTGCAATCACGACTTCAATTTTTGAATTGCAGAATAATTAGATGCACTACCTAGTGTATATAAGATATCTATGGATAGTGCTTAGTGAAAACATGAATCATAAAAATACTAAATTTTTTAACTGTGATTCAATTTAGTTAACGAAAGGATCAGATGAAAACTGGACACGTAAACTGTATCAGGAACATTTAAAAAAGAAACCAAACATCCATTTTAAGAAACCTCGCATGTCGGAAATGGCGTTCCTTGTTGTGCACTTTGCCGACACTGTTTCATACGAGAGTGAAGGATTCTTGGAGAAAAATCGAGACAGCGTGAATGAAGAACATATTTTACTTCTTAAAGCAAGCGAGGTGAGAAGACAACGTTCTTGTATAGTGGATAGAGGTCCCGTGAAAACCATCTCATCAGTTTTTTCATTCATTTCGTTTTTAGAACAGTTTTGTTGGAGAGTTGTTCACAGAACAAAAAAAAGTGGCTGTTACACCGCAACGTAGGCGCGCGCATTCTAAAGCAACTCCAACCGCATCGACGGCAAAGAAGACTGTCGGCTCACAGGTAGAATACGATACATTTTAATAACCTTTAAAAAATCAGTATAATACACCCTAAAGTACTAAGCCTTGGTTATAGAGCCTCGACTCCGTGTTTGAGACATTGGCTTAAGAGCCCTTTATCTTGTTAATGATTACAGAATTCTGAACAAATCTTTCATATTCACTGATATAACTGTATGGTTTTGGAGATGTATCACCTGTTGTAACAAGAGAAAGAGCTCAAAACCCAATTTCTCAATTACGAAAACGAAGGCTCTGTAACCAAGACGGTGCATTTTCCGGAAGTGTGTATTAGTAGATCCTTTGCTGTTGGCCAAAAAACACTTTCATAATATCTGGAGGGCAAGGAAAATGCTGAGTTTTGTTTTAAATTCAAAGAGCTTTTGTTTAAAATTCCAATTCAATGAATATTCATTCCCTTCTAAGTTCCGTGATTCGCTTACGAAACTAATGGAGACCCTCAACTCGACGACACCTCACTACGTTCGCTGTATCAAACCAAACGACGAGAAAGCGGCGTTCACATTTGAACCAAAACGAGCCATGCAACAGCTACGAGCTTGTGGTGTTTTAGAAACTATTAAAATCAGTGCCGCGGGTTATCCGTCAAGGTGGTCCTATATAGATTTCTTTTATCGTTATCGAATGTTGGTCAAGTGGAGCATGATTAAGAAGAATGATCTCAGATTGAGCTGTGAAAATATTTTGAATACTTTGTTAAATGTAAGTGACGATTTGAAACTAACCTTATTTCTACTGGATAAGTCCATCAGTTCTAAACTGTCCTCCCAGAGGTCCAATGAGGATCATCTCTTATTCGTTCAGTGTTACTACAGGAAAGCTAACCTAAATTAACTTTATTAATACTGGACAGCTCCATCGGTTCTAAAGTATTCTCTCTTTAGGATCCGGACAAGTATCGGTTTGGGAAAACTAAAATCTTCTTCAGAGCTGGTCAGGTAAGCTTACTAAGGTCACCAATGTCATTTGTGATGAGTGACTGTGTAAATATCTCTGCAATCTGAAACTTTGCACTTTAAGGTTGCATATCTAGAGAAACTGCGAGGAGACAAACTCCATGAAAGTTGTGTTATGATTCAAAAAACTATTCGTTGTTGGCAAGTCAGGAAACGATATCTGGAGATGAGGAACGCGGCCATTGTTCTGCAAGCCTGGGCACGAGGTCATCAAGCACGAAGGTAACGTGTACTGTGGTGTACTATAATGTACAATAATGTACTGTAATGACCTATAATACTCATGATGCTATTGATGACACAGTGGTTAGGACATGTGTCTTTCATCTCTGTGACCGAGATTCCTGTAATATTCAGATGTCTGATTATAATTTCACGTCAGTCACATGTGAGAAGAATGCTTCCAGTTTGACTCTGCCAAACACCACAGGTTTTCTGTGGGTGATCCAGTTTTCTCAAGTGGAACAACAAGGGTTAATGGACCTTCAGGGAGAACAGTTTAGAACGGATAGAACTATCCAGTATTAAAATAGTTTAGTTTTCCTCCTGTAGTAACACTGGACTAACACACTGTAAAAACAAATTTGTTAAAAACAACCATCAAATTGGTTGTCTCAGATTCATTTGGAATCAGAAGTAACCAATATATTGGTTGTTTTAACCACTTTGTTTTTACAGTGTAGGAAATGCTCTTACAGGACCTCTCTGTAGGAAGAACAATTTAGCTGTAACTGCCAGCAAAGTTAGAAGCATTACAACATCCTCTCATTTTTTTCAGACTGGCTCACTATCTCCGTCGTACAAAGGCAGCTCTAATCTTTCAAACCAACTGGAGGTGTCACCGAGCCCGAGCTCACTACCTGCGTCTGCGATATGCGACATTGGTCATGCAGTCCCAGTACCGTGGCAGACAGGCGCGGTTGTTAAAGAAACGATTATTGTACGAAGCTAAGGCGATTGTACTTCAGCGCGCTGTTCGGGCGTTCCTCGGACGTCGTTCGTTCATTGCCATACGTAAGAAGGTTATCTTGTTACAATGTTGTGTACGACGCCTTCTTGCTCAGAGAGAATTTAAGAAACTGAAGGTAGGTTGGTGTGGGTCTGGGTTAACGCTGCATGATTGTTGGTAGCCTGAGTATCAGACTGCGTTTTTCCTTCCTTAAGGCCACTATTTGTTGTATATTAGTTTCTCATCCGGAGCTTCACCTAAAGTTGATGCGGGCGGGCGGGCCATTACCATTATGCCATTATTTGCCGGGTTTCCCCTCTCCGTAAAATTTACCTTTGAAAAAGTGCGCATTAAGCATTTATATAGTGCGTACCGGAAAATACAGGAATCGTTGTATGTTTTATACAGCTGCAACTTTCTGAATGTTTCCATACCCTGTAATTCAGCATTGCAAAACAGCACTAAATTCGTAAGTGCAACTGAAACCATGTTTTCATATTAAAAACATGGCCGCTCCACATATGAAATAATTTTGTAGCCAAGTCGTCTCGAGTTTGCATATTTGATAAGCGTGTACGTAATTATAATGCGGGAGAAACTGGCAGTTTTGGTATGAAATTTCGTATTTTAACTATAACATTTGGTTTGGGAACATTTCTAATTGTCTTTCTTTCAAATTTCGCTTTGAAGACATTACAAAATTTATAATAATGGTCAAAAATTGCAATAATGGCAATAATGGCGAACAAGACCATTTTCTTAAAAAGCATGCGGGCGGGGATGAGAAACTAATACACAACAAATGGTGGCCTAAATGCGGGTGAATAGAATGGAAAAAAGGTCTGACACAAATCCCTGCCTGGCTGCATGTAAAAATGCCAAAATCTGGCTTTTCACCCGATTGGTCCGCCGCTAGGGTTAGTTTTATGTATTATTTCTTCCACACTTTTCTTTCATAGATTGAAGCAAGATCGGTGGAACATTATAAAAATCTCAATCGTGGAATGGAGAATAAGATTATTTCTTTACAACAGAGGCTTACTAGCGAGGTATGAGAACCACGTGTAGAGCAAGGGGTGGACACTCTCCCACGCCTGGGAAAAGAGTGTCGACCACTACAATCTGAAATTTTTATGCAAACTTTTGAATTGAATGGAAATCTGTCATATGTCGTAACATTAACTGACTTACCAACTCTCTTGGTACATTTTAGATTCGCAAAAACGAAGAGTTAAGTAGTAAACTACAAGAGATTGGCGACCTCAGACTGGAGTTAGATGCTGCCAAGATTTGGAAGACAGATTATCAGACTGCAAGTGCCACCATTGTTGAGTATGAGAAAGTTATCAAGGAACTGAAACAGCAGCTAGCTCAAGTGACGGCTGAGAAAGATGAAGTACTCAGGAAAGCAAGCGAAGAGAAGGAGGCCATTGAAGAGGTAGAAAGTTAGTCTGCAAGGCAGGCATTTTCCTCTATAAGGTGACGTTATTCCTTGATGTGGTAGGGCCGAAGGAGTCCTACACATTCTCTTGATTATTTCTATTCGTGTTTTTAATTAAGGAAAGTGAAGTATTACGTTGGGAAATCGCCCAATTGAAAGAAGATTTGAAACGTTTAGAGGAAAAGGAAGAGAAAAGTAACAAGGACAAGCAAGGTTTGTACTGATCGTCCTGGGGCAAGTTGTTCAAAACTCGCCGACTTATGGACAACCAAGCCCCTGGTTTATCAGGTTTATGAGAT
>CACRXK020001519.1:31905-53225 GCA_902702795.2 Paramuricea clavata
GGGGGGGGGGGGGGGGGGTTACAGTCGTTATACAGCCTTCTCTACCCCAACCATATCTAAAAGATGTTCTATTGTGTGTGTTTTGATGTTATGTACTCAGGTGAATATAATGTTTCTGATGTTACTACCACACACTCTGAAAATACCACACACTCGAATCAGGGGTTCGATTCCCACCGTGGTCAGACAGACTTTTAAGCTTGCCCGGTGTGGATACACACTCAGGGTAACACCATAAACAAGATGTTCTACATGGTTCAGATTATTTCTATTTGATCTGTAGATGAAATGCAAGCGCAATTTAATATTGAAAAGAATCAACTCCTGGCTGAGATCGAGGCAGAGAGATCACATCATCAACGTATTTTGAAAGATTACAACAGATTACAACAGAGATATGAGAATCTCCAAGACGAAGTGGAAATACTACAGAGCCCAGTGGTTAGTCCTAACAAAGATCAAATCACAGGTGAGTTGCTCACAAGTAAAGATTATGTTTCCACTATACTGGATAACTTTCCATAGCGGCGCGAAAAAGCACCTATCCGATAATCCGATACGAAATGTACAACTTTCAGAAGTTGAGTGAAACAACATCTCTCTGTTGCAATAATTCGTCTGAAAAAAGCGTTCCTAAAAGGTACGGATAGGTGTTTTTTTTTCATGTCGCTACGGAAATATATCCGGTACAGTGGAAACATGGCCAAAGTCAGCTAATGTTGCGCTAACATTTTCTGATTTAGATCTCGAGAAAGAGCCAAGCGTGAAAATCACAAGGACAAAACAAGAAGATGCTCTCATAGCCGAGCTGAAACAGCGCATCCAGGAACTGGAGACAAATCCCGAATCAACCAATCAAATTCCAGCAATAGAGCTCTCGCCTCCCGCGAACAAGGGACTGGAACCAAGCGAAAAGCCCGCGAAGAAAGTCGTCCATCCAACAGACCTCCAATCTTTGACGAAAGAAAATAATAAACTAAACACGGAATTGAACATTTTCCGTGAAATTGTAAAGAAACGAGAGTCGGTATCGGAACAAGATGTGAATGATTCAATTATAGCTTTGAAAGACGATAATATCAAAAGGATTACAAAAGAAAGGGATTCATACAAACAAGAGTATCAAAAATTTCGCTCGGAGCTCATCAGTTTCGCTTCAGTATCCAAAGATTTAGCTGTAGTAGAGAACAGGATGAAACGTAATCCTGATATAAATGCGTACATTCTTCAAGCCAGTGCGTTGAAGCAAGCGAATGAAGTGTTGCAACGAGAGTTGCAGGATTTGTTGGTGAAAGAAACTGATTTGCGAACTGCTAATGAAAACCTATGGAATGATCTTGCAAAATTGAAAATCTCTCAGGTATATAGTTGAAGGCACATTTTTAATACTATCATGCAGCAGAGGTGGTTAAACTACAGTAATCAGAGTAAGAAAATAACGTTAAGTCTTTTTATTATGAGGTAGTCTTGTATTTGAAGGCACCGCAATACAGCGGTGTAGATTCATTTTTTGCTTCTATAAGTCTCACCATTTCTAAAGCCGACTTCTATTTGCTGCCAAGTAACGCTTATAAAACGCATCGTGTTAAAAGAATTTTCATTATTGTTGTTACCTTTCTTACATTTTAGATCCAACATGGAGAGAACCATTCCATCACTGCTGATGTTCAATCAGAGATTTCAAGATTGGTGGAGGAAAATTTGGTAAGATATTTAGAAGACAAAGTGTACCATGTTCTACTCATTTCACTCTTAAAAAATCTTGTGAATTGTAAAAGTTACTGGTCAGTATGCATTTTGTTCATTTCTAGAATTTAAAGTTAGAAAAATTCTTCATTTCTAGGATTTAAAGTTAGAAAAATTCTTCATTTCTAAGATTTAAAGTTAGAAAAATTCTTCATTTATAGCATTTAAAGTTAGAGAAATTCTTCATTTCTAGGATTTAAAGGAACAAATCGAGAAACTCGAAGAGCGATTGAAGAATCAACAACAAAACACGCAAGCTAAAAACGAGCACGAGAATTTCCGCAAGAGAGCAACTTCGTGGAATAAAGGTAAAATGTTGACATTAAATATTGACATGAGGTTTACATGATATATGACACTACTCCCCCCATAAGTAGACCGGTAATTGGGTGCATATTCATATATTTGTGTTCTGCCCGACTGATTTCTTTTGAAAGCGATTGTTTTTGCGGTATGTGAACATGAATATATGAATATACACCCTCCCCCCCCCCCTAATTATCTTGTCTAGCTACGGCCCTGCTTGAAATGTCCCTGTAACAATACGTGACTACCAACTCTCATCAACTCTCATCCTTGTTTGTGTGTAGCTTTTATGTTATGAATTTTCACGCCACTTTTTATGACTCCATTGTTTAGCGTGCTTCGTTGCTATATTGTCAACAATGTTTGGTATGCAAATCGCCATCACATTAATGACCAAAAAAACTTAAGCATTTGTTTCAAAAACAAATTTAAACGTGTCATAAAGATGTCTTTGTTTATGAATCTTGCCAGAAATACTTAAAATAATCCGTTGCTGAAGAACGACAATACACTCTTGTCTTCTATTTCAAGAGTTATTTTACATAAGTATTTCTGAATATCTCGTAGTTAATGTTTCGTTCAATTTGAGATCAACGAGTAAGAGCTTTAAGTTGATTGGTGTAAAACTATATCCACTCCATGGTTTCTGGGTTAATATAAACCTGTGTGTATCGTCGTAATAGTTGTAGCAAAGATCTGTTATAGATAACGTTCAAATGATAAATATCTCGTATATTGAAGTTGCTCAGTCGTTTAATTCATATTTGCGTTCACAGCCGAAGCCGAATTGAGGAGACGAACTGGTTCCACTCACAGAAGTTCACTGGATCCTATCGCTGGCCGAGTGGTGAGAATTAAATATTCTTGATAATATGAATAGTTCGCTTTTGGACCGTATTATGCAAATGAGACATGCATTTTGTCTTGTTTTAATATAGATGATGAATTTCGCTGGGTTGCTAAGAAAGAACCCCAAAGATTCGGTAAGCATGTATCTGTGGTTTGTTTTTTCAAGGCAAAAATAACTTGTTGTTCAATTTAATTAGAAGCATAATTTATTCTACTTTTGAATATTTCTGAAAATTGTTTGTTGGTTTACCCACTTTCAGAAAACATTGCTAGATGGCTAGGAAGTCCAGGCGAATAAATATTTTACTGTGTTCAGGCTTGACAAGACGTTTTCTCATTAGGGTGATGCTCCAGTTCACGAAGAAGGCAAGAGGCGAGGAATGATCGAGTTTGAAATCTCTGATGTTGATCTGATTGTGAAACAACTCATCCACGACCTATCACCTGGTCAAGTCTCAGACCAGATCCCAGGCCTTCCTGCACATCTCTTGTTCATGTGTGTACGCTACTGTGATCACGTGAACGATGATGAGAAACTGCAGACGTTGCTGACGTCAGCTATCAGTGCTATCGGCATTATCACCAAGGTAACAGTGTGAAATATTGTGCATCCATCTCGCTTTTTTCGCGGCTTGTCGCTATATTATATGTAGAAGTCTTGCATTTAGTGGCAAATAGAGAGTGATGTATTTTCTTGTGAAGTGTCAACATCTTTGAATTTGAAGCACCAACTGTTAAGTTTATGTTTGTAGAAGTCTCCAAACGACTTGGATTTGTTAGTTTTCTGGCTGTCCAATACATGTCGCCTATTGCATGATTTGAAGCAATATAGTGGTGATAAGGTATGGAATTTTTTACTCACAATTGAAATCCAAAGAGCACCAAAATCTGGGATAAAACTAACTCTTATTTTTCTCCAGGCATTTCAAACGCACAATACACCGGAGCAGAACGAGCACTGTTTGAAGAATTTTGATCTCACAGAATATCGTCAGTTGTTGGATGATCTTGCTGTTCATATCTATAACGATATTTTGACTGCGATTAACGAGTCTATTCAAGGAAAAATTGGTAGGTTTATGTTTTGGCGTTGTTGATTGATGGTGGTGGTGATGATGGTGATGATGGTGATGATGATGGTGATGATGGTGATGATGGTGATGGTGGTGATGATGATGATGATAGTGGTGATGATGATGGTGGTGATGATGATGATAGTGGTGATGATGATGGTGGTGATGATGATGATAGTGGTGGTGGTGATGATAATGATAGTGGTGATGATGATGATAATGGTGATGGTGGTCATTAAAATACTGATGGTGGTGACTAATATCTGATATTCTCTTCCAGTTCCTGGTCTACTCGAGTTTGAGTCCATTCCCGCTGTCTCAAGTTCCAAGCCGTTTGGCAGGACAAACATGAGGCAGCGAACACGAAGTAACAATGAAGAAATCACTGTCAAGACAATCACGAAATACGTAAGTTAATGTGTTGAGTCTTATTCGCCTCCAGTAATATGCTAAATTTCTAGACTTCATCATTTGAAACATTGTGTTGTTTGTTTCATCAAAACCGCTCCATGTAATCAAAAGTTATTACAGTATTAATTTCTGAGTTTTTGCCGAAATTTTGGAAGAAAGACATTAAGTCTTGTATTGTTCTCCCTTTATAGTTATCGTACGTGCTTGCAATATTAAATACACACTGCGTTGATCCAGATATCATTAAGCAAGTGTTTCGACAGGTACGTGACAGGTTCATTGTATTTCCAATTGAATTGATTCTACTACCACATACAGTCAACATTATATTGTATTGAATACAGATCTTCCATTTCATTGGTGCGTCTATGTTAAACAATATCCTCCTTCGCAAAGATATGTGTCATTGGTCGCGCGGTATGCAAATTAGGTAAGAAATGATTATATTGCGTGATATTTTTTAAAGTTGAAAGGCTGTTTGGTAAACTACACGTTCTCACCAACGTGCCTTATTTCTTGAAGGTTTAATTTGAGTGTGTTAGAAGACTGGGTGCGAATAAATCAACTGGACAGCGGTAATATACTTGAAGGACTAAAATGTATTATTCAAGCTACCCAATTACTTCAAGTAAGCAAGAGCTCACTGGATGATGTTGACGCCATATGCGAAGTCTGCAGTTCATTGAACACTTTACAGGTGGAGTATACTCACTTTATCTATACAGGATAGATTTATCACTCTTAAAATGTTGCTCTTCTTAGAGATCCAGTTATCACTCCAAGTTTACTACTGGAAGAACCTCCAGTATTTCCTGCGATGTTTAGTTACTGACATACTTCCTTCTTTCAGGTCCAGAAAATACTCAGTATGTACACGCCATCAAACGACCGGGAGGCCAGAGTACCAGCTGCGGTAATCCGTGCAGTCGTACAGCGGGCGCATAATGAAACTGACCCTATGTATTTAATGGTGGATGCGAACAAGACATATTCTGTGTCTTTTGCATTCACTGCCTCTGCGGTTTCGTTAGAAAATATAACAATTCCCGATTCCATAAATAGTAATTCTTTTAAAGTGGTTTAATGAAATGGCGGTCTGTTGTGGGGCTTGGTAGAGATGCGGTGTGATATCCACCATGTCGTTGGCGAGGTTTCACTAAGTGTTTATACATCAGATGGTGCTCAACTTCAGAAATGCTTACAAGGACAAAAAATGAAACTTCTTTTTCAATTCTGATTTATTTCCAAATACAAGACTATCGCATATCATGAAAAGAATTGTCATTTTCTCACTCTGATAACTGCAGGTTGACCATCATCTGCCATCTGCACAATACTGATTAGTGAAACCAGGATAAGTTGAACGTAACATTTTGCCAAAGAATAGAAAATATACAATCATTTTAATTGATATGCATACATCTAAATTAACTGAACAAACACACGCTGCTATCCTGACAAGGTGATTAACAGACCAGAAACGTTTATGACAAAATGAGAATTGCTTTCGTTCATTATTTACTTTGTACAGAGTTTCATAGAACATTATTTTGTAAAGATAGTTGATTTAATATAAATTAGAAATGTGATAATTTATTAGAGAACTAATTAAGAAATTGAGTAGAGGATATCATGAATTGATATTAAAGATTTGCAAAGAAAGTATTCTATACGATTTGTTGTTTTGTATTGTGGTTAAAAGCAGGAAAATGCTTTTGACAAACATGAAAGTTTTCTGTGAAAATAGGCAATGTTTGTATCTGATACTGTTCATTTTAGATGCCACCAACGGTATTTCGTAGTACAGTATTGATTGAGACCAGTTTCTAAATAGGAAAACGAGAACTTTTGCCCCTCCCCCCTTGCAGATGGAAAAATTACATCGTAAGGGGAAGACACTTTAAAAATATCAGGGGGGAGAATGGGAGATAACCACTAAATAAAGTTCTGAAGATTCAAGATGGTTGTTTTGAAAGGAGTTCCGCGTATTTTGTCTCCACAATTGCTGTTTGCCATGAGTCGCATGGGCCACGGAGATGAACTGGGTATGTTTTAAATACAATTATGATTTATAATATCCAAAAGTTTATATAAAACTTTCTAAACTTCGGGAGTTTCAAACAGTCAAACACGGAGGTTGTCTGTCACGTGCTAAATTTTGTCCAAAGTTATCTAGTCATTGCAATGTTTTTAGGTGAAACTGCACTATATGTGCAGCTATTAAAGTTCTTCTGAAAAAATCTGTTGCAAACTCTTTATTTCTGTTACTTGGACTTTATAAAATATGGTTTCTTTTACAGTTTTGGCAGATGTAAATTTTCCATCCAGTTCTGTCTGTAGAAGTGGTCCAGAAGAGATCAGAGCTGATGGTAAATATAAAACGTTACCTCACTATGCCTTACCATACTCTACCATTATACCATGCTACCATATCACACCATATTCCACCACCATGTATACTATACCATAACACAGTATATGTTCTATCATATACCATACCACACCATGTGGTACCACACTACCAACATCATACAATACTACCAAACCATACTCTACCCCAACATACCATACTATACTACATAAATCATACAAAACCATGCTACCAAGTATCATGGTCTATTTTAATACAAACATTTTCAACATTAAGGTCATGGTATTCCAGAGTTACTTGAAGCAATCTTGAAGTTTTTCCCTCTGGATACTTATGTTAAAGAACCTGTAAGTGTGCTGCACTAAAAGTAATTTACATGAGGGAAACCATTTTGTGAATTCAGAGTACAAAATTTGCAGCAAGCAATTGTATTTGTATATTCCAGGCTCTCTTGATGCAAGTTACTCCAAGTGATGTTGAAAAGGGAATGAAATCTCCCGTTGTTTGGGACAAGTACAAGGAAATAATAAACACTGCTGAAGGGCACCAGGTACATGACATTTTCATGTTGCAAATGAAGCAACCAAAGATTACATTGCATGCGCAAGTGCAAGAGAGCAGTTACTCTGCACTCTTAGGCCATGACTTTCTTTCTCTTTTGTAAACTGAAATAAAGGCCTTGATTTAAACTTCTGTTGTCTAGATTTCAGTTGGAACAATTGAACGATTTGCATTCTACGAACGAGCAAAGAAGTCATTTGCAGTGGTTGCTACTGGGTAAGTGTTATCTTGATGATTGTACTTTTTAAAAACACCAGAATATAATGTATAGTCACCAGATGTAGTTGAAGTTAGCACTAGTGGCCTGTATCAACATCAACCACCCATGCTCAAGACCATATTCACCATGCATTCTGAAAGCATGAATACTTGATTTATAGCTTTTTTTACCTAATTTTTTGTGGCAGAAGAACCTTTGAAATATCAGCACCCATGCATGAATAGGCTTTTTCTTATATAGGGGTGCACCGGATTTGGAATTTTGATTTGAATTTACCAGATTTGGACAAAAATTCCGGCCGGATTTGCCAGATTTGAGATAAACCGGTAATGGGAACAATTGGGGATAAATCAGTATTCAAAATGGCGGTTTATGTTTTTTACTATTTTTAGTTAGTGTCAGTTTAGATTTGTGTTTAAACCTTTGATTGTGTTTAAACCTTTTTTAAATATCTTTTTGTTAATAACTTAATATTTTAAAATAGTATAAGTTTTTTTTAAACTTTAAAGCTGCCAAATTGATGGTTTATCCCATTCTTGGTGAATTTTTTAAGGTGAAAACAGAAATTTAAATCCTGCCGGATTTTCTCCAAATCCGGCCAGATGCCGGAAAATTTGTTAAATCCGGCCAGAATTCCAGCCGGATTTCAAATCTGGTGCACCCCTATTCTTATATTAACTAAAACATGAAAAAACAATTTATGTGATATCAAATTTTACACACAATGTGCAATACAAATTGTTGCCAAGCTAATTAAATTTCATGTAAAATTTACATTGTGAATTCTTGCTAAAATTGTCCCTAGTATTGGTAGTGTCTGTTAGATCAGTGGTAGTGCCCTAATATCTGCAAGATGCAATTAGTCTGATAGCAGGTTTTGTGTTTCTCTTGTAGAGAGACAGCCTTGTATGGGAACATTATTCTTGTTAAAGGAGCACTACCACCTGAATAAGTCTGGAAAATTTAAATTATGACAATCTAATAAGTAGAACAATATGGCAGATTGTATCATGCAAACTCGATACAGACCATAATCCTAGACCTCCTTATCTATGTTTTTGACTTAGTTTATGCAAGAAATCAGGGTGTTAGCCAGAAGTAAAAAAAATCTGTGTTTACCTGAAATTGGGAAATTTATTTTGGGGGCATGCGGTTGCATCCTCTCGATTTTTAAAATTTTTGTGTCTCTGAAATGGCATTTCCCGCATTTTGGGAGTAATTTTGAGCAAATGTAGTAATAAACATGTTTTTAAATAATGGCGTATTAACAACATTGAATTTCTATAACTATTTTTTGGCTGACCCAAATTGGGAAATTGCGACCTCAAGGTAATTGGGAAAACTGTGTTTAACACGGAATTTTTTACAGTGGCTAACACCCTGGAAATGGTCGGCTCATCACGTGTATTTTTGCCAGATCAACCAATTAATAGCTACGTTTTTAATTTAACCAGTAATATCACAACTAGGTAAATAAACCAACCATTTCCTGCATAAACCAAGGCAAAAACATCGATAATGAGGTCTATTACGTTTGCATCGAGTTTCCTGACCTTCTTATATATTCTATTGACTATGGTAATTGTTAAATGAGCTTAATTTTTCTGTTGATTTTAATTCATTTCTTGCAAATTATAAGAGATTATTCCCAATAATAACTATGTATACAAAACATCATCTAACATGCAACGCTACTATTTTTTGTTATAATAATACAACTATAATTAACTCTCTATCAGTCGTGAATAAAGTGTACAAAACACACAGAAAACAGTTTTAAGTGAAGTATCTTAGCATAGTCTACTATTTTATAAATACTCTGTTTTTAAAAGTGGGGAAAGCAGGCAGTTTTTATCAGTTTTCTTTCAGCTTTCTTGATCAGTGAAAAACTTAGCAAAAACTCTATGGGTAGACCTTACAACCGCCCCCACTCCAGAATGATTCGAGTCTCGTTTGCGTAGCGTAGCCTCATGCTGTGTTAATGATGGCACATCTTGATGTCACGGTTCGTTGTAGCTATTATGAAGTATCGATGTTCGTGGCCGCTGAACCAGGAGGCGCACCTCCGGGGGACAACTTCGTAGGATGGATAGAGCTTCCTATATGAGAAAGAACAGACAGTGATTTATATTATAAGAAAAAAACGATTTCAAAACAATATTTTTTCTGTAGCCAAGTAACACTGAGTGAACTATTAAAACTAACAATACCTTGTATGTCAATCGTTCTAAACTATTTCCATTTACCTGAAAAAGAAAAGTCAAAAGATGCAAAAGCTGTTATATTTCCTCAGATATGAAGATTTATTATAGAGCAGAGAGTGAGATACTGAAAAATACACAGTGAGATATTTTTCATATCTTTACTAGTGAAGATATCGATCACGTGACTTTCTCCAATTTGCTTTTGAGCGTGAAATTTCACAATTTTTTGCTTGGGACTATATAGTAAACACAACATTACACGGTGGCTTGAAGATATGACTGTTATCTTCTCGTGTTAAAAATATTGTTTTCACCACTCGAAGATAAAAGTCGTATATCTTCGCGCCGCCGTGTATCCTCTATTATTTATAAATATTATTTTGACGTCCTTACTTGTAATAAAATGTCTCCAACTTCCAACGCTCCGCTCATAGCAGACGGTCCCCCCGGGATAAGACTTTTGATGCATATAGGACCTAGGAAAAGAATAGCAAAAACAGGGTAGAACGATAGTTCTGCAGGGGGGGGAGGGTAATTTTACAACTTACCATGTTGACCACCACCAACAAGACTCATCCCCAGTCCTGTCGCTTGCTTGTGAATGATCACTTCAAAAGCTTGTCTAACGTTGTCTGTCTCGTCTGAAACGAATGAACATTTCTGTGTCAACTTTGCCCTGTAACCCACCGAAAATAACTTCGCCTTGGCCATTCAATTTCGTTTTGATGATTGAAACATCGGCTTTAGAGACCTTTATCTAGTTAATGCCTGGCTTGCACTCTCAAAATTTCTGTGATCACAGTAGGAATTGTGCATGAGTAAATTCTAAGTTTTGAAAGATTTGTAAGAAATGTTTGAAGGAGCTGAAGTGGTAAATCAACTCGGTGTTGAACCAGTTAACCTCGATCATCAAAACGAGGCCGTATGACCAAGACAGCACTTTCTGGGAACGGTGTATTTCTCCAATATTTCCGAGGTGATTTGTATTATTTTCGATGCTCAATAGATAGGTTCAGCTTTTGAATTCCACTACCGTTATCATCAACCAATCAGATGAATTTATTCTACCCAATTAACCAATCAAATGCGTGTTAATCATGTGAGAGGTGGTGGTAGTGGAAATCTGTTGGCAGAGCATTGGGCTAGCATTCCAAAGGTCGTAGGTTCGAATCCCACCGTGGCCAGGCATATTTTTCAAGCCTGCCCGGTGTGGATATACACTCAGAGTAACATCACACAAGCAAATAATAATTTATGTTTACCAAGTGTTTGTGAACTCCGTACGCTGGTCATCGAGTCTGACATGGCGTCATAGGAAGGTTCACATTTATCCACGACCATACGCACGCTTTTTCCCGCGCTTCTCATCACGTCTACAGCCTGAGAATAAAATGTCACAATCATGTTACATGATTTAATGAAAAATTGTTCTTTTTAATCGCAAATCTTCCGTCACAATGTGATGATCTGTGTTGAGTTGTGTGAGACCTACCTGTTGTCTCGTAACTCCAATAAGACTGACAGCATTCACACATAAAACACGATCACCTATTGTCGAAAAATATTCACATAAATCTAAGAAGAAGCACTGGGGCTATAGGGGGGAGGTACAACCCCCCCCCCCCCCAAGTCATCAAGTAGTCTGCAAAATATTGAATCCCAGTCGGCAAAACATGGATTTGGATTCGAAGAAAAAAATATATATTTGAGTGACACCGACCTCAATTTTACCTTTTTCGAGGACTTGCATTAAACAGTCACTAAATGTACTTGTGGGGTGTACAGTATTGCTTACCGACTGATATTCGACCATCCGCTGCAGCTGCACCATTTGGATTGATTGTTCTCACGTAGATGCCACCAAGTTCTACCCCACCCTGGAATGAAGAATATCAACAACGTGTAATGGTTAAAATGCTAATCAATTGACTAAGTTGTATCACGTATTCTTTTATTTATCTGTCTTGTTTATCTCAGTTACAGATGGACTTTCGCCAAGTCCTTCTCGATCACTAAAGACGCCGTTAAAGCTAGGGAAAATTCTGAGGCGGACCTACGGCACAGAATGCAGTTGATGAAGAAGAAAATGTTTCGTTGAACTTACCACGACACTCAGACCAAGACTTTGTTGTTGTTTTTCAATCTCCACCAGAATGTTGGTTGGCTTAAATCAGATAAATACATATTAAACATGAGAATGGAAACTCTGTTAACTAAAACAAGGTAGGTAACAAGACTTGTTGGTGGCAAAATCTAATCTTTACCCAGGGTTCAACTGCTGGTACATTAAGATATCTGAAGAAGCATTGCCTAAGGCCCGGCCAGACGAGAATGAGAGCTCTGGCAGTCATGCATTGTTACATGGGACATTTCAAGCTCTAGATTAACAAAATAAAGGTTTGATGAATGTTCCAACTATGTTTTAACTTAACGTAAAGTCCGTAATACAAACGCTTTGTTTACATTTTGAACTCAGTGCTACAGTTGTAAAGTATGATTGGATATATATTAATATACTGAATTTTTTAACACTCTTCTGGTTCGCTATGCTTGTAAATGAATACAGACTAGAGATTCGATTCAAGAAAGTTCGGAAGGTGCGAAATATTAACAACATTACAATCATCGGGTCCTGACCATTGGAATGCGCAGAACGTATGCGCAGAACGGACTTTACATCAACTTTAAATACAATACATGATAGTGTTGGGAAAGCATTAAGAACAGCTAAGCAAGGTCACGTGACTGTCAACTCTCATGCACTCTCACGTTTGATTTGGGGTTAAGTGTATGAAACTTTCCATACCGATGATTTTAATATTTCCTGCTCAATGGACATCGCCTTCTCGTCGAGTTGTACTCCAGCGCCTTTATATCGCTCCAATATGAATCTTACAGTGTGTGATGCTGCGCGTAACAACTGCACCGCTTGTTTTCTATTATATTGCTCTAAATTCATGCCGTTGATTTCTAGAACTCGGTCACCTGAAAATGAAATAAATTGGAAATATCAACAATTAAGTTCAAAGCAAAAAGGTAAAGATGTAACTTATCTACAATTAAAATAGTTTGTCCCGTTCAATCAAGTTGCCAGTTGCCTCCCACCCTTGCCCCTATCTCGTATGCTTATGGTAAGAATGTAGACTGGTGAGACAATGATCTATGACCATACCTACGAGAATTGACCGAGTCTGTTCAGCGGCACCTCCGGGAAGTAGCGATTTTACAAATATACCTCCAATTTCAGGACCGCCCTAAAAGATATAGTTGACATTTGAATGAAAGATGCCTAACCATTCCTACTAGATATATATATACCTTGGCTATAGAGCCTCGATTTCGTCATCGAGACGTTGGGCTTTAACTAATGTCATATACACGAAAACGAGGCTCTATACCCAAAGTGACATTGTTTCCGGAAGCGTGTATTGATTACATGATCGATAATTGATTACATGATCGATAATTGATTACATGATCGATAGTTGATTACATGATCTATTATTGATTACATGATCGATAAACTAAATTTTGTTTTACCGTTAAACTGATCCCAAAACTTCCGTTCAGTTTTGGCAATTCAACCGTCAAGCAAATCTGTAATAAAAATAAGGTTATTAATAATTAAATAGGACAATACTTTGACAGCGCAATCATTTCTAAAATGTTCTTCCTACGACGATATTTGATAGAGTCAAACTGGAAGGACTCACGAGGTAAAATTATAATCTTGCATGCATGAAAGCCACATAAACAAAGCGCTATGTCAGCAACAAGAAAGCTTTGGTTTGATAGGGATACAACTACCTGAAAAATACAAGGAGAACTTCGTAGTTCTCAAAGCTCAGTCGGATTGATAGGTAATGGACCTATTACCTAATGAACAACATTTTGATTTAGACAAGTGTAAACAAAGATTTTATCACAGCTTGAAAGAGCGTCACAAAATTAGTAATATTCCGAAGTTTCGTTGCGAAATGTTGTAAAATGCGGATAATATAGCCTTGCGAAGTTTGCCGTTTTTCAGTCATTTTGTATTACGCACGGGAAATTGATACCTTTTCAGAAAGCGGTATCAATTCATTGTATCCCTATCCACGGCTTTGTTATTATTGCCACTACCTACACTGGCACAGACAACACTATTGCTTTAAGTATTTCAAAGATTTAAGAATCCTTTACCGGTGCATCTTTCTCAGATCTCTTCATATTATTGATATTTCGGAACGTTAGCGGTAGTTGTTCGTTCGATGCACTGCTGATGCGGTTTCGAGAAGCAATAGATGAAAGCGACGAGGCATCGCCAGTTTGCATCTTGAGCGTGACTGCAGTGGGACCACTTCGCAGTAACTGCACCACCTGATCAATGAGAAACAATCGCAGTTATGTCAATAGAAATATGTCAAAGGATGGTCTTTAATCTAACTAACAATCGGAAAGAAATTAGGTGTGATACAAAGTAGAGTTCATACACGTTATTTAAGAAATTATTATGATTTGACATGTTCCGGCAAAACTTTAATGATTTTGGACAAAAAATTATCATAACAATATTATTTGTGTGGGAGAAAAGTCATTAAACAGTAAGATGAATACAGTAAGTTTCTGCCATTCAATTAACCAGCTCATTTTCTTTGATGATATACGCAAACAATACAAGTCTGAACAGGTTCGAGTTTATTTACATTCTGTAACTATCAAAATTTCTGAGGTTGACTACGATCTAAGTTTAAATTTTGGGACGAAGCATCACTATTAAGTGAATGTATACCAGTCTGAAGTCACTTACAAATTTTGCTATGAATACTGATAATTATTGTAATGTAATCTGAATATTTTGACTCAGTCATATAGACTACAGTGTGCATTTAGCAATCTGAATAAGTCCAATGTGAAACCACCCATCTTGATACTGGTTTGATATTTGTAGGCAATCAGGGGGATAACAACTTTTATATCGTTAAATGGTAGCATTTCCCATTATTTTATTAATATATTATATATAGTATACATTACCTCTTGCCTGCTTTTATCTCCTATAGATTTTCCATTGATTTCTAAGAGCTTGTCACCTTAAATATATTAGATTAGTCTTCCTTAGTGTAAGTTTCAAACGGAGAAATTTTGTTCAATGGCAATGTAGATGTTACAGAATTCAACGATCAAATTCCATTATTCATCTAATTTGATGATTAGAACGACAGGATTAGATGAAACGATTAGAACATTCAAAGTCAATTATTCATCTAAATTGATGATTAGAACGACCGGATTAGATATTCAATTATTGATCTAAATTGATGATTAGAACGATTGGTTGGAACGATTAGAATAATGGACCAACTTACCCACGAGCATTTTTCCCGATTTCGACGCCGGACCGTTTGGTGTGACAGACTTTAAGAAAATCCCTCCTTCTTCTACTCCGCCCTGTGAGAGTGAATGAGTGAAGATGCATGACTTGCGCTAATGAGTGGTTTGTGGCATATTCAGCGCTATCTTCGCTTGCTCGCGGCTAACCTGCACAGCAGGCGTTTATTTGCGGGCGGCGGTGAGGAATAAACCTCCAGATAAACGCAGGTTAGCTCGCATAGGGAAGAAAAGCACAGCTAAGAAATCATCCTAGTAAGAAGTCATCTTACTAGGCAAGCTAGCGCTGTCCTGGTGCTGTGCGCAAGACAATGAAAGAAAGAACACATCTTACCATCACATTAAAACCAAAACTGCCGTTCACTTTATTCAGTTCGATCTGGTAATTATTGCCCTGACAAAAAAATGACACATCTCATTAACTGCACTGGAGTGTATTTGGCAAGAGCTGCCTTGATAGAGTAGTATAGCATAGTATGAGCATACCAAGAGATGGTTGACAGCAGATCCATTGGTCTGAGTGCTATCTGTCGAGTCTCTCTCAATTCCGTTGTTTGTGTTGCCAACACAATTTGTTGGAGCTGAAAGGAGACGAAAAAATATACACTTATGGAATAGGAAAATCAATCTTTTTTACAGTTTTTTTTTTTTTAATTTTTTCTGTTCATTATGAGCTTTGGGAAGCATTAATGTCCCGATTGAGTGTGCATAAGAATTGGTTGAAATTCTTGCATAAAACTACAAACAGTCTTTTAGAGTAACGAAGTACATTATCAACGCTGTATTAATCTTATATACTCAAACTACTTACTGTCAATGGAGGGATTATCTCTAAGATCAGTTAAACTTGATTCCATCGTACATTGAAATTTGTAGAAGTCTGTGCACATGCGCAAGAGATACCGAGATCTGCAAGAGGGGAAGGTCAATCAATTAGAAACTACAGTGATTCGAGAATTCCAAGATTACAATGGAGTCGTCTTACTGTTTATATCCACTTGTGAATAACGTAATTTTTTCCGTCTCTTTCGTTCCCTGAGCCTCGACAAAAAATCTCCGTTTCTAAAATAAAAAGAAAGACATTCTTCTCACAAAATTTAGGAAGAAAAGAACTTGAGTATTGTTCATAATTAATTGATTATTTTCAATTAGAAACATGATTAATTAATTATGAACAGTTTTAATTAGAATTATTTCTAATTGATTCATTAATCATGGTTGTCTTACGTGAAAGGCCATTCGCTTTATGTGTTGCCAAGGATGGCGGAAGACGGGAGATTTCATGAATCCTCGCTCCTAGAGTGAAAAATATTTACTTGTAGAATTAAGGAGAAAAAGAATCTTATCCAACATGTTTTCTATTGTAATGTTTAATATTTCTCCATATAATGACGTACTTCATAAACCAGCATTCCTCGGACACATATCCCAAGACTAAATCCACCTCTTCTGTCTTTCTTGAACTTGGAAACCTTGTGAAATAAAACGCCATACTCCTGCAGTTTTTGGGCTTCCTGCAAATGAGAAATTTTCCATTATTTAATAGTAGAACTTGGAACGATTATATAATTAATTAGAATTTTATCATTAATTAGAATAGTAGAACTTGGAACAATTATATAATTAATTAGAATTTTATCATTAATTAGAATAGTAGAACTTGGAACAATTATATAATTAATTAGAATTTTATCATTAATTAGAATAGTAGAACTTGGAACAATTATATAATTAATTAGAATTTTATCATTAATTAGAATAGTAGAACTTGGAACGGTTTTCTCGAGGTATTCTGCTTTCCTCCTGTAGTAACACTGGACCACTATTTTTCAGAACTGATATAGAACTATCCAACACAGCGCTTGTACATTTCCATTACAGAACCGGATGTACCTTTAAGAATTCGATTTCCGCCTGGGCGTCCGTCAAACCACGATTAGAGTGATGCATCTTGGGAAGCTGATGACGTATTTGCTCAGGAGTCAGTTTCATAATAGCCTGAATAAATAAGGTAGGTAGGAATATTTAGCTGTCTTCATTTGCTCAATGATCAATAGCTTGCGCTTTCCAGTCAACGTATGAGACCAGCTGTCACTCACCCGTTGAGGTAGATATTTCTCTGGTGCAAAATACAGCGAGCTTGGGCCGCCTGTGTTGGGTTCATTGATCTCAGCTTGCAAAGCGTAAGAGGCGAGTAGTAAAGCCGTCTCTTCATGGACATAAACATTTCCTTCTAAAACGTCTTTTCTCAGTTGAAGGTAGTAAAGATGCCGCGTTATTTGTTCTCTAGAAACAAAATTTTAAAATTAGATAAAGTGCGTTTCAAGGATTGTGCACCCGTTCTATAACAACACTGGATCAATAAGAGCTGGTACTCGCTGGACCTCTAGGGAGAACAGTTAAGAACTGTTAGAGCTATCCAGTATAAATCAAGTTCGAGGTATTTTAGACCTACCTAAGCAGACAGATATTCTCAACGTAATATTTCACACGGAAGAACATGGTAAACATGAGAGAAGAATTGCGTGAACTCTAAAACATAAAAAGTTTACCATTCAGCAGACCTTCTTTGACACCAGCCTTTGAGGGAATGCGACTACCTTGTATAAATAATGTTGATTTACTTTTATCGTAATACTTACATCATCTCTCCAGAGATTTGGGGCAAATTTTGCCAGCTTAGAGACTCTGTCATCTAAATTAACAAATTCTTGTTCTGACTCTACAAAAACGAGTTGATATCAAACATGAGTCATGTAATGATATTTGTTCTAATTACTCAATGAAGAATTGAGACCCTTAATTAATGGAACGTATTCTAATTATTCTGATTATTGAGTGAAGAAATAAATACCTTTAATGATCATAAGACCAAAATACCAAGTTTCTCGAAGTGCGACGTGTTTAACGACATGATTAAATAAATCTTGCCCGATCGCATTTTTCTACAAGAACGATAAACGTGAAATTATATTACCCTTTAGCTGACTTTGTTTCGAATAGATGCTTTCCAAAAACTGTAACAATTAACCCCAGTGGCAGTCATTAAGCATGCTCTGATTATGCTTACCGGAATTCTGACGTTGAGTCGTTCTCCTTGAAGCAAGATAACTGTCACAATCTTCTCACCCTCCCCGATCTGAAGTGGAAACACAATACAACTGGAGGAACTGAATGAAAGAGAATACAGGGGGGGGGGGTTGCTTAGAATGGAACGGGAAAATTGAAAAGTGAATGAAGTAGGATAGAATGAAAAAGACTGTAGTGGAATTGAATTATAATAGTTAATTTATCCATCTTTAGTGTAAAAATACAATGGTTTACAGTTAGCAAATTCTGGCTAAGTTATATGTACAGAATAGAATTGGAAGGAATGTCATGTAATGTATTCTGTCCAGTTTCTACAATTTGATGAAATAATTGAAAAATATTTTCTCTTCCTCCCAGAAAGCTAACAACAAAAGTGACGGAAAGAAAATTACGATGCAAAGTGCCAAAACAAAGAATTTAAAGTAAGTGAAGCAAATGATACTAAATCCAAACAGTGACATTTTAGTTGAAATATAAACCTACCACTACTGGCTGTGACATTAGTTAAGTGACTACATCACATATCCTGATTATCTCCTCTCACAAATATTCAATTTGTCTTGATATCAGAGAAAACTTGCAGGCTTTTTCGGTGTTTACATCTCTTGCACGGCAACTTCCCACTTGGCAGATCTAAAATTTTAACGTAATATTCATTTGAATAGTGAAAAATAATTCTAGAAATTAAAACAACTTTAAAAGGTAAATATGAATAGACATGTCGTCATTTCTGTGAATAAACGGTCATAGTTCCCGCTGAGACAAAGGGATGTATTACCAGGGGGTAATAAGCAGGGGTAATAACGTTTTAGACAATTTTAGTTCTTAATGTGAAAACATATGGAGTTAATTTTATTCTGCGTGGCTAGCCACAAGGCGACCTTTAACAATAATGACTCATCAACACGAAGTAATCTTGTGATATGAGTCTTGCAGTAATGTCGGGCCGTTCATTTGTTGAACTGCCACATTACAGTTGTAAGTTTAACACGATGAGACGGTTTTGTTGTTTATAACGCTGATTTGCGTGCACCATCACTCTGATCTTTGTGTAAAGTTATAGATCGTTTCAAAACGAACAGTGCATCATGGGTAATATTGGCAAAATCGAAAATAAAATGACATTGGTTATTAAAAAATATATAAACGTCTTCGTTTAAAATTAATTGCCAAAGTCTTTGCACGATCGAGGTTGACAAAACTACTCGAGATTCGCCATTTTTTTAAAAAAAATTGAACCACTTTTCGTGAATTCTTGAGACATGCATTCGTGAACAGTAAATCTACATAATTATGAACTTTTTTGCTTGGGAACTTATCGTGCAGGTCAGACGGTATGACGACTCGGTTAGAGTAATTTGGTTAGACAACGGCACGCAATCTCAAGGCTATACACTAAGAAAGAATACGAAGCCAATTTTGTAGTAATGTTATAAATTGATATGATCTATACCGTGCGATTTGATGTATAAACAAAGATCTATAGTTTTCATGCAGGACTTATCGTAAACCTAATATGAGTCAAAACGAGCTCTGTGCTCTCAGAATTAAAGCTAGGACTCTAAATCTAGTATTTCATAGCATTGTAAAATTGAAGAAAAATATAGAGGCCCGAGTAGGATGATCCCAACAAGACGAGAAATGATTATTAGCTTCCTGATCTGAATGATAACATGTACATTGCATCCTCATCTCAGGAGTCAGACTTTTGCTATGCCTCGTACTTAATTTATCTCGTAGATTTTCCTTGACAACTTAATGTATTTGTTCATGCATAGGACACACGTTTTTCCAAGTGTAAACATACTACTCGTGTCATTTTAGGACAAAGCAATCCAGCAAACATGTCAAGATAAACGTGGTCATTCGTGGCTCCATATGTTTTTATCGCCACTCATGATTTCAATACAATACACTTTGTCAGGCTTTTGTTTGCCCTCAGACCAATGGCAATGAAAACCAAAACGCCATAACAGCCGGTTCACTGCACTAATGCTAAACTTTAGTATCGGTGGGAAATGCCATATGTATTTTCACCATGAAAGCTTTCAAAATTTCTATATTTTTTGTTTCGAAATTTTTTTCAACGTCGTAGCTAGGGATTGCCGTATACACAATACAACTCAGAATTACAAAAGCACTTTAAATTTATTGTAAATTCATCTTGAATTTTCGCCTTTTTGAAATATTTCAATAATTTTGAAGGACCACGAAGCCTTGCATCTTTACAGAAATATTATGTAGTAATTGGATACAATTATATATCGCTACGTTTCGTATTTTATTCCCTAAAATTACCGCTACGGTTTTACTATATTTTATTCTTTCGATGTCATTGTTTTATTCATTTGTATTATGCTAAAATGAGTATTAAAACATAACAGAATAAGCTTACCTGAGCATAAAGCGATGTAGTAATTTTGAGTAAAAATCTATTTCGTATAATTGGCTTGGAACACGGTGTGAAGATGTAGTCCAACCGTTAATTCTTAACCGTTAAAAATGGTCGACTGCAATGGCAGGAAGTCCGTATTGAAAAGTAGTTTACACTGTTATTCAAATGATTTGCATATGCAACCGACAAGCTTGATGAATAATTGAATATTTTGAAGTAAAAAACGACCACCTGTCGTATGTAATATGAAAATGACCTTTGAAGTTTGATTTCGATTCGTTCAATTACAATGTTGATAAAAAAAATGTTTACAAACAATAGAATCGATTTTCTTTTTTGAATAATTGCGTTGAGTTCAATGTCTTTTAACGGCACATATGCTGTCATTGCAAGGCTTGACAATAGCGACTCAAAGTATTCCTTTAATCTACTACATTTTGAAATACAACGTCTGGAAATGCTTGGTCGATTATCGCTTTAAACTTTAACGTTTTATTGACGTTGGTTTTTGTTATCAAACATAGCTACAGCCGTTATGCGCTGAATTAACAGTCTCTGGGCCCTAAGTAATTCACGAGACAGAATTTCAGTTGCGATAGCAACTTGTAGTTTACTGTGTAGCGTTTATACGGTCGAATGATTGACTTATTTGTCAATGGAACAGGCCTTCGCGCGGATTTGATTTACCTTCTAAAGGCCGGTTTCCATTGCCCGCGCGGGCGGA
>CACRXK020001520.1:0-50827 GCA_902702795.2 Paramuricea clavata
CTGGGCAGCAGAGGAGGACAGCTGACACAATTGTGGTTACACGGACCGGCGTGGCTCGGCGACGAAGCAAAGTGGCCAGCAGAGATACTTGTTCAGACATCTCCAGAATCGCTAGCAGAAGCCAAAGAAACACGAGAAGTGCTCGCAGTTGCAGAATCTGAACAAGACTGTCACACACGTCTCCTAGAGAAATACAGCTGACAGAAAACTTTGAGAATTCGCGCCTGGGTGAAGAGATTCGTTCATAATATCAGGAGCAAGCCCGCAGAAAGAAAACAAGGCCCACTTCGATATGAAGAGTGCCTCAAAGAAGAGATGTGGTGGGTGGAAAAGGTTCTGAAGTCGGTGACATCAGCAGAACGCGAAAGAAACCAAGATCTTAACCTCCAAGAGAACGAGAACGGGCTGTTAGAGTGCCGGGGCGCATTGTTGGACATTACCCTCTGTACTTTCCTAACAGCGAACTGTTTTCGAAGAAGTTAGTTGAGCGCGAACACATTGCTACTTTGCATGGGGGAACATCCCTTACGATGACCAAAGTACGACAGCGTTACTGAATCCCTGGATTGCGTAGCCTGGTGAAACGGGTCCGAAGGGACTGTTGGGGGATGTAGGCGAACCCTTTCCAAACCGTATGCAGAACCATCACCTTGTGCGCTTCCAACGACCAGAACAAAAGGGGACAACCCTTACTCCGTAGTAGGGATTGATTTCGCGGGTTCTATTCGCTATCGGTCCAGCAAGAAGCAAGGAAAAGCGTACTTAGCTCTTTTCGCATGCGGTCTGACGAGAGGAGTGCACTTGGAGCTTGTCAAATGTCTTAAAACAGAAGAATTTCTGAAGAGCTTCAAATTATTTGTAGCTCATCGAGGGAGACCAACGCCAGTGTACTCCAACAATGGTACAACATTCAAAGCCGCAGCAACATGGCTTAAAAAGGTCCGCGAATACGAGAAATTCCACACCACCCTTTGCAAGCAAGAGATATAGTGGCGCCTCAACCTTGCAAAAGCACCTTGGTGGGGTGGTCAGTTTGAGCAGCTCATTGGCATCTTCAAGGCCACTTTTCGCAAAACTGTGGGAGGTGGAATGCTGACCTTCTCAGAATTGGAAAAAGTCGTGCTAGATGTGCATGAAGGACCGACCCTTGTCATATTTGGAAGATGACCCTCAATTGCCTGTGTTGACGCCAAACACGTTCCTGTTTCGAAGACCCCAAGTACTGCCGGAGCTCCAACCCCATCAAGCAGAAGAGCGCGACTTGAAGAAACAACTCAAGTTCCTACGAGCAACGAAAGAAAGTCTCTGGAATCGTTGGACTCGAAAGTACCCGATTGGTCTACGAGAGAGACACAAAGCCCGCCGAAAGACGAATGCCGGCCATCGATCCCGCAGAGAAATAGTAATCGTAAAAGGAAACTCGGGAAGGTTGTGAGTGAATGAATGAATGAATGAAAAACTTTATTTCAAGAGGGTAGCACATAATAGTGAATTCACACCAACAAACCTGTGGCCCTCAGGTACAATATAAAAATATTACAATAATATATGCTATACTATCTAAACAATACATGAAAGATTTGATGATGTACATGCATGAAAGACTTAAATACTAAGTTAACTAATAATTTGAAAACATGGTAGTAAAAGTAGTAAAATATTTGTGTTCTTTCTGATGTTCTAAAAATATATTAGTAATAGAACGTTTAAATGTTTTAGCTGATGAAATAGATCTAATGTTCAGAGGTAAACTGCTCCAAAGTTTACTTGCGCATGTTGAAAACCTTTTACCACCTTCAGTTTGGCGATAATATTTCTCTGGTCCTTCACCATTGATACGTTTATGCGCCAACATGCATCTCCTAAGATCTGATTTAACATAGAAAGGAATCCAGTTAAGTTGGTTGAATCCATCAATAGACGGATGCCGTGGTTTCAAGTTTAAAATTACTAGTACTCTGGCAGCTCGCTTCTGAAGTTTAAAAAGTTTCAAAATGTTGTCATGTCTACAATTAGACCAAACAACACTACAATGCATGAACAACGGCTTAATCATTCCATTATACAACAAGACTCTTTCTCGGGAATTGGAAGATTTGAGCTAACTCCCTTCAAAGTCGGTTTGTGATATATTCGGTAATAAAGATCAGGAACAAGAGAGGGCCAAGAATTGACCCCTGGGGAACTCCGTCAGTAATCTCCCGAGTTGTTGATAATGTGCCCTAAAATATACATACTGCTTCCTCCCCGAATTGAACCAAGATACAGCAGCACTATCAAGTCCATAACATTCCAGTTTCTTTATCAAGATTAAATGGTCCACCAAATCAAATATATGCCTTTCGATAATCGACAAGTAGCATCCATTAACTTGATATATATCTATATATCTTTAAATAGAATGTCGGTAATCTTTATGAGCGCAGTTGCAGTGCTGTAATTAGCCCTAAATGCAGACAGACATATAATCGGCAAAGATGGAATCGTACGAGGAGTCAAGCTTCAAACAGCAAAAGGAGATTTGGAGCGACCTATTCAGCTCATCTATAGCCTGGTTCTCATTAATCGGCGATGTTCTACCATCTATTGTCTGTGAGCAACGAAGAAGAAAATGCACAAAAGATTGTATGCGTCAATGACCACGGACAATGGGCATCGCCGATGTTTACGATAAATGAGAATCAGGCTTATCCTCTCGAACTCCAGTGTGACAACAGTGACGAACAGCAACCAACTGAACCGCTGAACCCACAAGCAGCAGAGTTTAGGCCGAAGAGAAGAGCAATTCAGGATGCGCAAGCCAAGATTCAAGCGATGCTGAATACGAGGAAGAACAGTAAAGACATTACAGAGAAAAAAACATTGATAAACTTCATTTTCGTTATTAATTAGTTTTGTTCGAACAGTGAAACAATCGGTTCCCTTATGTAACATGCAACACCTGGCGGGGGGGGGGGAGGGGTGTCGCATAGGGTGAGTGTGTTGGGAACTGGGACACGTTAACATTAAAATTATATAGATATTTAGCCAGAACTTGAGTTCGGTCAAAACAACGACCATATAGGGAAGTTATGCCCATATATGAGATAGGATATAGATTAGTGAAGTGTGTGTAAACAAAGAGAGAGCGACCCGTGCGAATTAATACGAACATTCAAGTGAGATTTACAGTGATTTGTGATAGTAATAAAGTGTGGAAAACCAATATTTGTGCGTGGTTCATTCCTGGAAGGCGGGATATTCACGTTAGTTCTAATGTAAATAAATATGGCGGTTCTAAATAAATTTAAATAAATATGTATTTAGAAGGTCTGTCAAGCAAGATATTGAATAACTCAGGTGCCGTACACTCTATTTTAACTGCTATTTAGATAGAGTACTACTGTTGTCAAATTGAATTGGTCATAAAGCCCGTGTTCAGACCGATACCACTCAACCCAAATTTTATTAGTGATCTGACCATCGCCATGTTGACGTTACATAACTTCCTGCAGTATGGATGTTCTAGAAACTACAATCCTAGACAAATAACATGCGGACGCTGATTAAAAGTGGCTGAAATTTAAAGCAATCCAATAATTATACGCATATTCAGCCGTTATTCCCCGCTCCCCCGTTACAATGTTGTTGCTACAGATACCGCAATAGTTGCCATAATGACTGAAGTGTTCATCAACATTGTTTCAAGGGAGGGGGGACCGACTTTACGAAGTATATATGAAAATGTTTCGAAAAATAATTTATTTGCCATGTTTGTCCGAGTAAATTTGTCTATGATTGTCTGAAAATGTATATTACAATAAATCTTCATTAATTATCTTTTCTCTGCATTAGAAAACAGTCGGAAATTCTGCAAATGCTATATTATGACTGTATTAGAGTGATAAAGCAAAATGAGCGATAGAGTCGAGATTAAAGGAGCATTCGCTTCCGGTTTGTCATATGCTCACTAAATAGCGATGCGTTTACCGTCGCGTTTGTCTATCTCTTTACGTGTTAACGCATGATAGAAAGAAGCGTATGACAATTATTTTATATCTAGTTGTGTAAAAACTCTATGCCATTATAGTATCATGAAATATATTAATTCTAAACGCTTGTATTTAAAATGCCCACAGTAAACATTGAAAAGTGATAGTTGCTGAATAATTAAGAATCATTGAGTAATTATATTTATAATGGGAGTCCTCGGATGTTTACCGTGATATTTTCCTGGTTTTTTTCAAAGATTTACTGTGTATCATCATAAATGCAATGTAGATAATTTGGCTATAAGAAAGCATGTGAAATGGAAATTTATAGTGGGAAATCTGGCAGTGACAGGTTAAATTTTGTTCTGTGTGTTTACCGTTCGGCCGCCGAGAAGTCCAAGAAGAAAAATATTTCGTTTACCGTAAGTTAGCGCGTGACTGCATTAACCAATACGGCCACAGATATAACAAAGCAGGTTATAATAAAGATTTAATTCTTCAATTTTGTGCTAAGAATTTACACATTTAGAGTATTATCAGAACAAGCTCACTATTCAAATTGGCCAAACACGCCGCGGAAGCTGATTAACTAATGGAATTTGAGTAATTAACGTTGTTTTATGAATAAATAATGATGTACAATGCATAAAACCCTAGTTTACAGGTTGTAACTGCTCTTTCTGTGCTGATCGCCAAGACAGAGAAGTGCAAGATAAAGAAATTTACGGACTTTACAGTATGGCTCCACGCCTGTTCGCCCTCCTTGCACGTTACAAGTAGCGGTACTTTTAATGCTGTTGCCCAACCGATTGATCTTGATTCCGCTCCGCCTCAGAATGAACCAGTTTCGTCGGTGAATGATCCCAATTGAAAATGAACAGCTTCAGGCATCAAACTTGGACTTGGACGTGATTCTTTTATTCCTATTGGTATTTGTTTGAATTGTAGCGTGTTTTTTTTGCGGGTCTAGTTAAGATTTTTGCCCTTTGGGTAGTTATATCGCTGTGTTAGCAGTATATGATCGGTGTGGCGAAGTTATTTTCGTTGTATAACGCATGCATGCATGGTTCACTCGTGGGCGGTTGATCGGAAAATACGGCCGCCTCTCTTTTGTGTGTGTTTAAAGATCGCTTACACTTGTGGTTTTAGTTACAGTTCTGTTGTATGTTATACATTATATCTTCATTTGATGTGTATTTCCGTCCTTGTGCGGGGTTGTTTACCCTCAAGTTCGCTTTCGGTTATTTTAGTTCAGTTGAGATTGCGACGCATGAATGATTCCCGTCTGGTATTATTAGCATTGTTAATTTTGTTAATGTTCTACGCGAGCGAGTCGTGTATTTCGCAAGATTAAATTGTTGAAAAGCAAAATAGCTAGGCTATAGTGATTACTTTCGCCTTTAATAAAATGGTAATTGGGTATTGTGCTTTCGTATGGTATGGGACGGGAGCGAATTGCACTGCATGATTGCTTCATTCCGAGCTTCCGTAGTTTATTGCATTTGCTTGGGCGACAGAGGCCCACTGTGTTTGCCGTATGACCGAAGGGCATCTCGTAATACATAATTGCTTGCTTGCGACCGAGCACAAATCCTCCTATGGATTTAGCAGTTGCCAATGGGTTTGGCGTATGAGAGACGTGCATCTCGCAATGCTAGTTTGCTTGAGACCGAGCACGAGTAGCTACTGAATTTGGATTTCAATTCCCAATGTGTTTGGCGTATATGAGACGTGCATCTCGCAATGCTAGATTGCTTGAGACCGAGCACGAGTAGCTACTGCATTTGGATTTAAATTGCCAATGTGTTTGGCGTATATGAGACGTGCATCTCGCAATGCTAGATTGCTTGAGACCGAGCACGAGTAGCTACTGAATTTGGTTTTTTAAACAAAGTTACCAATGTGTTTGGCGTATGAGAAAAGTGCATCTCGCAATGCCAGATTGCTTGAGACCGAGCACGAGTAGCTACTGAATTTGGCTTTTTAAACAAAGTTACCAATGTGTTTGGCGTATGAGAGAAGTGCATCTCGCAATGCCAGATTGCTTGAGACCGAGCACGAGTAGCTACTGAATTTGCATTTTAAACAAAGTTGCCAAGGTGTTTGGCGTATGACAGAGGTGCATCTCGCAATGCTAGATTGCTTGCGACCGAGCACGAGTAGCTACTGAATTTGGCTCTTAAAACAAAGTTACCAATGTGTTTGGCGTATGAGAGAAGTGCATCTCGCAATGCCAGATTGCTTGAGACCGAGCACGAGTAGCTACTGAATTTGGCTTTTTCAACAAAGTTACCAATGTGTTTGGCGTATGAGAGAGGTGCATTTCGCCATGCCAGATTGCTTGAGACCGAGCACGAGTAGCTACTGAATTTGGTTTTTTAAACAAAGTTACCAATGTGTTTGGCGTATGAGAGAAGTGCATCTCGCAATGCCAGACTGCTTGAGACTGAGCACGAGTAGCTACTGAATTTGGATTTTAAACAAAGTTGCCAATGGGTTTGGCGTATGAGCGACGTGCATCTCGCAATGCTAGATTGCTTGAGACCGTGCACGAGTAGATCATGAATTTGGATGTTAAATAAAGTTGCCAATGGGTTTGGCGTATAAGAGAAGTGCATCTCGCAATGCCAGATTGCTTGAGACCGAGCACGCGTAGCTACTGAATTTGGATGTTAAATACAGTTGCCAATGTGTTTGGCGTATGAGAGAAGTGCCTTTCGCCATGCTAGCTTGCTTGAGACCGAGCACCGGGGTAGCTACTGAATTTGGATGTTAACTAAAGTTGCCAATGGGTTTGGTGTTTGAGAGAAGTGCATCTCGCAATGCGTGATTGCTTGAGACCGAGCACGGGTAGCTACTGAATTTGGATTTTGTACAAAGTTGCCAATGTGTTTGGCGGTATGAAAGAAGTGCATCTCGCAATGCTAGATTGCTTGAGACCGAGCACGGGTAGCTACTGAATTTGGCTTTTACACAAAGTTGCCAATGTGTTTGGTGTATGAGAACAGTGCATTTCGCCGTGCCAGATGGCTTGAGACCGAGCACGAGTAGCTACTGAATTTGGATTTTATACAAAGTTGCTCATGTGTTTGGTGTATGAGAAAAGTGCATCTCGTAATGCCAGATGGCCTGAGACCGAGTACGAGTAGTTATTGACAAAGTTGCCACTGTGTTTGGCGTATGAGAAAAGTGCATCTCGCAATTACATCATTGCTGGTGACCGAGCACGATTAGCTACTGAATTTGAATTTTAGGACAACTTTGCCAATGTGTTTGACGTATGAGAGAGGTGCATTTCGCAATGCATGATTGCTTGCGACCGAACAAGATTAGTTACTGCATTTGGATTTAAGGCACAGTGGCCAATGTGTTTGGCGCATGAGCAATGTGCATCTTCCAAAGCATGTTTACTTGAAACCCAGCACGATTAGCTCAGTGAATTTGGATTTACGGCAAAGTGGGTGATGTGTTTGGCGTATCAGAGCAGTGCATCCCGCAATTGTATGACTGTTTGTGACCGAGCACGAGTAGCTATTGCATTTCGATTTAAGGCACAGTGGCCAATAAGTTTGGCGTCTGAGAGACGTGCATCTCGCAATGCTAGATTGCTTGAGACCGAGCACGAAAAGCTACTGACTTTGGATTTTAAACAACGTTGCCAATCTGTTTGGCGTATACGAGAAGTTCATCTCACAATTGCACGCTTGCTGGAGACAGAAAACGAGTAGCTACTAAATTTGGATTTTAAAACAAAGTTGCTAATATGTTTTGGTGTTTGAGCGAGGTGCATGTTTGGAAATCATTTGTCAATGAGTTTAGTGCATGCGCGGGAGCGGCGTCTTGCAGTTACGGAATTTGTTTAGTGGTCCGTTGCTCATATGTTTGGGCAAGCAGAGCAATGCATCTCCCAATAGACCCAATCCATGATTGCTTGGGATTGAGCACGAACATTGCAAATGCAAGAGATGCATCTCGCAATACATGATTGCTTGAGACCGAGCGCACGCGTTTACTGCATTTGGATTAGACAGACAAGGGCCAATGTTTTGGCGATTCAGAACGGTATACCTTCCTTGCCATACGCGAATCACCCAATTCTTGGGCAATATAGGTTTTCGAGTGTGTATGAAATTACTGATCTTGTGTTTGCGCTCGTTCGCTGGTTTTCGTTTGCATTTCTTGGGTTCTTTTTTCTTTTCTTGGCTGGTGGGGTCAACTTTCCCAGGGCTATCTCAAGCTCTTTGTGTTCGACTCTAGCAGTTGTGCCGGGACTGTTGCCCTTTTCTGGTCCTTCCGGGGGGTGCTTTGGGGATTTACTTCTTTGTTCATCTTTTCTCTCGCCACTCGCTAAACTTTGTTCCGTTGGCAGCTTCTGCGCGTCTTAAGAAGCGAGTCATTGGGTGGAAGTTTCTCCCGGGGACCAGACCTGTGGCATCAGTTCCGGGTTACTCTCTGCGTTCATTGTCGCTTGACCATGCTAGTCCACCTATCGCTTTTCACTTTCATTTTTTTTCATACTGTCCATTGCCGGTTTGTTTGCTTAATAGATTATAGTTTGGTTTGTGTGTGTGGCACATGCGAATCGGCGGGGTTCGGTAGGGTATTTTGAGCAGGGGGGTTTGGTATATGAGAATGGCGGCTTGGGTATATGAGAATGGGAGTTTGGGTATATGAGAATGGGGGTTTGGTATACTGATGAGAATGGGGGTTTGGGTATATGAGAATGGGGGTTTGGGTATATGGGGGGAGATGCAGTGTTGGGAGCGAGTAGTAACTGAACTGCGGAGGAATTCATTTCCGTGCTTCATTTGGAAACAATGGACCTTCCTTTTCCCCAATGCTTAATCAGTGATCCGTGGCGGAATGGCCATTTGGATATTTTACTATTCAAATTGGCCAAACACGCCGCGGAAGCTGATTAACTAATGAATTTGAGTAATTAACGTTGTTTTATGAATAAATAATGATGTACAATGCATAAAACCCTAGTTTACAGGTTGTAACTGCTCTTTCTGTGCTGATCGCCAAGACAGAGAAAGTGCAAGATAAAGAAATTAGGACCGGAGAAGGGGGCGAGAAGGAGGGGGCTGCGTCAGGGTGTTGTTTACTCTTGTGTGTTGTAAAAACGCCCACCCTCCCACCCTTCTGTTTCCCATCCTTGTGGCTTTCTGCTGCGGATCCATTTCCATGTTTCATTTGGAAACAATGGACCTTCCTTTTCCCCAATGCTTAATCAGTGATCCGTGGCGGAATGGCCATTTGGATATTTTACTATTGTAAATTAAAATCATAATTACTACGACGTAATGCATTCTCGTAGGTTGGCGCTGATGATTTGAAGGTTTGCTGATCAGAGGATAAATTTGATATACGGTGATTTATTGATTTAGGTAGTTGTCTAATTATGGCTGGTGGGTGGTTCGAGCGACTGTCAATGTAAATGGGTTCATTATTGGGTTTTCTATATAGTTGGTAGCGTTCCTCTGTAAGGTTGAATGTGACGTCTACAAAGTTGACAGATTGGTGGTTTACTTGGGCCGTGGTCTTCAAGTTGAACTGTTCGAATAATGTATGCAACTTTTTCCGTACCTTATCTGCAATCCGTCCGCTCTTTCCTTTGATTAAAACAAGTCCGTCATCCCGATACAAACCAACACGTTCTTTCCAAAACTCATTGGTAAGGACATTTAGCATATACAAACCGACAAGATCGCATATTTCAGCGCCGTCATAACTGCCCATGCATCGTTACATCAAAAAGAGATTTAGAGTTTTGTTTAATCCATGTATCGTTGTTGCTGAACAGAAATGAGGTACGTGCGTGTTTGATAATCTTTTCTTGTTGGTCAGTGATTGGTGTAATAGTGCGCGACCAGCAGATAGCTTTATCCAGCAATTCTTCCGTGACAGATGGATAGAATTCCGCGATGTCAAAAGAAATAAAGATGTGGTTAGGTTTATCGTTAATAGTTTTAAACCAGTCGATCACTGATTGGGAATTTCTCCATTGGTTGACGCCTGTCCGTTCCCTAATATTGTTATTGATTTCATCAAGGATAATTTTGCCAAGTTCACTTTTGGCGGGGTTTATTAATCGAAACTTTGGGTTGTCCTCGAAATTCTCCTTGTGGTCCTTTGCTGTCACGAACGCTTCTCGGTTTGCCATTGATTCAATACGGTTATCGATTGAAAGATCTATAGCAATGCATGTCTCTAAGATCTTCGTTCACGTTATTTAACATGTTTTTTTCAGAGATTTTGTAAGATTTGGCAATGTTATCTTTCAATATCATATCGTATTGATCTGGCGTAGTTTCGTAAAGGTTTCTTGTTTTATCAGCGAATATATACATTTAGAATTTATTACAAGAATTTACCTTTTTTAGATCGTTATTAATTTTTGTAAGGAATGGGTCGTTCACTTCTCGAAACCCTTTCATTTCCTTGACAAAAGGTGGCGACTTTTTCGATGTTAAGCCAAAGTTGTTTCGTTCATACTTGCTTTGTCCGTTTAGAAAGAAGTCGGCTTTCCATCTCATTCTGGTTACAACACTTTCCACTTTCTCGATAATTGGCCAAGTTGGACTCGCCCCGGCGGCTCGCCCAATTTTGGCAAAATTTCCAAACATCACTCGTACTATTAATCCCTAATTGTACTCGCCATCGCATGATTACCTATACTAAACTGAATACAAGGATTTATAGAATTTAAATGATCATGAAAAGCTGTTATATCATTTTGTTTTAAACACGCGTTTGAGACATCAACATATCTTTTCCATCATCGTATCGGCACTGGGGATGTTCTCACAGCATTTTTTTTCCACCCTTTGCATAACTAGGTTTAAGATCTTTAATATATAACATTTCATAGAGTAAACACTCGAACTTTCCCCGACATTTTCTCAATACCTTAAAGTTTTCCCGATGTTCTAATTGCGTCCTCGCCATGCTGTTGAACCATATGTTCTCCGACAACCGATGACTTGTGTTCATCAATGCGTTGATGTAAGTGTCGGCAAGTGTAACCGACATAATCTGCGTCGCACAGATCACATTTGAATAAATAAACAACGCATTGCTGATTCACAAGGGGTGGTTTCGTTTCTGCTGCTGGGAAGTCTGCGGCAATCTTTCTGCTTGTGTAGACCGGTTGTATTTGTCTACCGATAGTCTTGCTGAGGTTACGCAGCTGTCGCCTCACCGAGTCTGCTGATTTCTGGTCTTTAAATGGTAGCATTACACGTACCACGTTTTCTTTGGTGTTCCTTTCCTCGGCTGGATGATCGTCGCTTTCGCGTTTCTGTTCAGTGTACTTCGTTATGATGTTGTCAAGCAGGGATATAGGATATCTGAGACGAACGAAGGTTTTCTTCAGGCGTTCACATTCCTCGGTGAAGAGCTTCCACGATGATGATTGGCGGAATGCACGATTGAGCATGGTCAGGACGAGCGATTTCTTATACTTCGCGTCTACATGACTATCATAATGTAACATAAGGCCAGTGTTTGTTGGCTTGATGTAGACTTTCGTTTCTACTCGACCGTTCTTATTAATTAGGGTTGTGCCCAAGAAAGGTAATACACCATCGGTCTCTAATTCCGTAGTGAACTGAAGGGATGGATGCAGACTGTTGAGGGTAGAAAGGAATGCTTCTGCGGAAGCAATGTTGCTTTTCGATGTGATGGAATCATCAACAAACCGGTGGTATAAGGAAGGCATCAGGTTGCGTTCCACCAGCTTTTCCTCAATTGAACACATGAACGCGTTCGCCATGTGTGGACCAAGTGGGGAGCCCATTGCAACTCCGTCGACTTGCTCGTATAACTTATCATCGATTTGGAATAGCTGATGTTTAGGTGGCAGTCCCGCTAAGAGCGGTCCGATGACTTTGACTTCGGAAAATAGATTTCCTTTATTTTTTGTGTGTTGAAAAGCATTGGTATACAAGTGTCCAAAATAAATTTATTTTTTGAAAATTCTTTTTTATGGCTTCGCTAGACGCCGAAACTCATTTTACCCGTGCAGAGCCAATTTCAAGCAAAATCGAAGGTTGAATTTCGGTAAATTGTAGAGCCGCGCTGTGTCAAAACGCCTGACTATTTCCAAATTTCAACTAGATCAACAAGTTAATATACAATTCAGGTTCCCTGTTCCAAAAAATAAGAGCATTTGAATAAATTGTGAATAAACGACAGCGACTTGACGGCACACCGGTTTTTCCTTCTTGTTCGGTCTACAAAATTACACTAAAATCGAAGCCTGAGATCTCCAAATGGGGACCTAAAATTACGCTGAAATGTGCTTGGCTGTAATGATTTATACTTATTTTCAGAAGATCTGAAGAAAAACCTGCGGGTATCAATCTGTATTTGGCGCGAGTTTAGATTTTCTGGAGCCCATAATCAATGATTTTTGCAAATTTATAGCTAATTAACATATTTCTTGAGAGGCGCTAAAAGTAAACAATTTCTTTCTGACTAACATATCTCAGATGAAAGAAACTACCACAGCTAGTAATACCCTTTTTGTAAATATAGTCGTAATGTTCTTTTGCTGACACGCTGTGACAGCTTTGTTTTTGAATGTTATACCACATTTATTCAGTCTGACCAGATTCATATAAATGTCACGAACTTGTATATTTCAAAAATATACCAGAAATCAGAATTCAGAAAGACCGATTATTCTTTCAATGATTCAGTCGATTGATTTAGTTGATTGATTTAAAAAACTATAAGTATAATAGAACATTCCACGTGTTTCCATTGCCCCTATATAGGAGGGCTAGAATTTTTATCAATATGTTCTATTTTTCTGTGGCGAAGGCATATTAACAAAATACGACACAAAAATGTACATTCGAATTTATGACCGACATATCAGAATGTTATTTATGAAGTTTGAATTGATTGAATTTACTTAACGCGAAATAAATACTAAAATAGGAATTTTCTATGCCGGGTTAGTAAAAGAAAAAGCATAATTTTAATTGTATGTAATTTCGATGAATACTATAAAAAAAATTATACGCATTGTTTATATAAATTAGCTAACATTTTTAACAAAAATATCAATTTTATAAATAATCGAATTTCAATATTTTTCTTTGAAAAAAAAATATTCGTGAGCTCCATAGCTGAGAATAAATTTCAAAAGTTTGTGAAGACACAAGTTTGATATATTTGTTAAATAACTGATCAGAATGCTTATAGTTTATTTTGTTACATGGCTAAAACAAACGTCGCTACTATCGTAATAAATGTGTAAATGTTAGCTAATTTATATAAACAATGCGTATAATTTTTTTTTATAGTATTCATCGAAATTACATACAATTAAAATTATGCTTTTTCTTTTACTAACCCAGCATAGAAAATTCCTATTTTAGTATTTATTTCGCGTTAAGTAAATTCAATTCAAACTTCATAAATAACATTCTGATATGTCGGTCATAAATTCGAATGTACATTTTTGTGTCGTATTTTGTTAATATGCCGTCGCCACAGAAAAATAGAACATATTGATAAAAATTCTAGCCCTATATAGGGGCAATGGAAACACATGGAATGTTCTATTATACTTATAGTTTTTTAAATCAATCAACTAAATCCATCAACTGAATCAAGGAAAGAATAATCGGTCTTTCTGAATTCTGATTTGTGGTACTGATATTTTTTAAATATACAAGTTCGTGACATTTATGAATCTGGTCAGACTGAATAAATGTGGCATAACATTAAAAAACAAAGCTCTCTCAGCGTGTCAGGAAACGACTATATTTACAAAAAGGGTATTACTAGCTGTGGTAGTTTCTTTCATCTGAGATATGTTAGTCAGAAAGAAATTGTTTACTTTTAGCGCCTCTCAAGAAATATGTTAATTAGCTATAAATTATGCAAAAATCATTGATTATGGGCTCCAGAAAATCTTAACTCGCGCCAAATACAGATTGATACCCGCAGGTTTTTCTTCAGATCTTCTGAAAATAAGTATAAATCATTACAGCCAAGCACATTTCAGCGTAATTTTAGGTCCCCATTTGGAGATCTCAGGCTTCGATTTTAGTGTAATTTTGTAGACCGAACAAGAAGGAAAAACCGGTGTGCCGTCAAGTCGCTGTCGTTTATTCACAATTTATTCAAATGCTCTTATTTTTTGGAACAGGGAACCTGAATTGTGTCTTAACTTGTCGATCTAGTTGAAATTTGGAAATAGTCAGGCGTTTTGACACAGCGCGGCTCTACAATTTACCGAAATTCAACCTTCGATTTTGCTTGAAATTAGCTCTGCACGGGTAAAATGAGTTTCGGCGTCTAGCGAAGCCATAAAAAAGAATTTTCAAAAAATTAATTTATTTTGGACACTTGTATACCAATGCCTTTCAACACACAAAAAATAAAGGAAATCTATTTTCCGAAGTCAAAGTCATCGGACCGCTCTTAGCGGGACTGCCACTTAACTGCTAACTTCAAGAGTTCGACAAGTGGGTCGGAAACGGTGTACTTGTTAATCGAAAGGAATTTCAATTTCTCATCCAACCACTTGGCTAGCTTGAAGTTGTAAGTTCCCGTTGCTGATAGTATTGGTCGCATTGCTAGCTGAGGTTTATGGGTCTTAGGTAAACCGTAAAGGTGTGCGAGGTGGGAACCTTTTGGGCAAATTGAGTCAGCTATTTCTTTGGGTAGGATCTTTCTAACGGCGGTCTCGAGCTCTTTTTCTTTTCTAAGTAGGGGGTGGTAATGTTTTTGGCGGTGATGTATTTCTCCGTTCAATATAGTTCAGAGCAATTGAGCAATTGAACGGAGAAATACATCACCGCCAAAGACGTTGCTTCAATCGATAAACCAACTTAAGAAACGAGACGATATCGTTATCACTAAACCAGATAAAGGAACAGGGGTTGTCGTAATGGATAAGTCCGAATACACCAAGTTGCTAAACGAAGCATCGATCAACAACACGGAGAAGTTCAAGAGCGTGAGTTTGGAAAGACCAAAGTCGAGAGGAAGACCTGTCAAACATTACCACCCCCTACTTAGAAAAGAAAAAGAGCTCGAGACCGCCGTTAGAAAGATCCTACCCAAAGAAATAGCTGACTCAATTTGCCCAAAAGGTTCCCGCCTCGCACACCTTTACGGTTTACCTAAGACCCATAAACCTCAGCTAGCAATGCGACCAATACTATCAGCAACGGGAACTTACAACTTCAAGCTAGCCAAGTGGTTGGATGAGAAATTGAAATTCCTTTCGATTAACAAGTACACCGTTTCCGACCCACTAAAGTTTGCCGAGGAGATACGCGAGAAACAAATGGCTGAGAGCGACATTCTAGTATCGTATGACGTTGCATCGCTTTTCACCAATGTACCAGTTGATGAAACGATCCAAATTCTTGCCGACAAAGCGTTTGAGAAAGAATGGTTCAACTGGAAATACAACCTAAAGCTTGAGAAATTCGAACTTGTCGAACTCTTGAAGTTAGCAGTTAAACATCAGCTATTCCAAATCGATGATAAGTTATACGAGCGAGTCGACGGAGTTGCAATGGGCTCCCCACTTGGTCCACTCATGGCGAACGCGTTCATGTGTTCAATTGAGGAAAAGCTGGTGGAACGCAACCTGATGCCTTCCTTATACCACCGGTTTGTTGATGATACCATCACATCGCAAAGCAACATTGCTTCCGCAGAAGCATTCCTTTCTACCCTCAACAGTCTGCATCCATCCCTTCACTTCACTATGGAATTAGAGACCGATGGTGTATTACCTTTCTTGGGCACAACCCTAATTAATAAGAACGGTCGAGTAGAAACGAAAGTCTACATCAAGCCAACAAACACTGGCCTTATGTTACATTATGATAGTCATGTAGACGTGAAGTATAAGAAATCGCTTGTCCTGACCATGCTCAATCGTGCATTCCGCCAATCATCATCGTGGAAGCTCTTCACCGAGGAATGTGAACGCCTGAAGAAAACCTTCGTTCGTCTCAGATATCCTATATCCCTGCTTGACAACATCATAACGAAGTACACTGAACAGAAACGCGAAAGCGACGATCATCCAGCCGAGGAAAGGAACACCAAAGAAAACGTGGTACGTGTAATGCTACCATTTAAAGACCAGAAATCAGCAGACTCGGTGAGGCGACAGCTGCGTAACCTCAGCAAGACTATCGGTAGACAAATACAACCGGTCTACACAAGCAGAAAGATTGCCGCAGACTTCCCAGCAGCAGAAACGAAACCACCCCTTGTGAATCAGCAATGCGTTGTTTATTTATTCAAATGTGATCTGTGCGACGCAGATTATGTCGGTTACACTTGCCGACACTTACATCAACGCATTGATGAACACAAGTCATCGGTTGTCGGAGAACATATGGTTCAACAGCTTTGCATAACTAGCTCAGCAATTACCGCACTTACTGGTAACCCATTGCGCAACCAGAAATCTGATGGTAGTGATTTCCATTAAACATGAAAAAGCTATTTCTTAAGACAGAAACCAAAAGATTGTAAATCTGTTCTATCGTCAACGTTAACTCTGTGTGTTCTTTCCAAATATCTATATTTTCTAGCTCTTCTTTAACGATTTTTAGTGCTAAATCTACCGGGATTGATACAAATAGGGTCGTAATCGGTACGTGTCTTTCGAAGGTACACCAATATGCGAATATTTTGTTCTTCGATCTGCATGCGTAATTTGGAACAAATCAGATCATGAGTGAAAAAATTGGCTGTATTCAGAGTGGAAAACTAAATCCGCATTGCGGATATTTTGGCCTTTGTTACTGAATTCGCAACCAGGTTGGGCAGGGTGCAGATCGCATTTGCGGCCGACAACATTTCAGTCGCTACTTAATTAATATTTCTTTTTCCAAAATTGTTGGCGAGCGAAAAGTTTTCCCGACATATCATTTTTCACTATAACCCCCATATTAATAATAGTAATATTTTCATAAATTTTCTGAAAATGCGGTCCGGATTGTAACTTTGCCGAATAGTCTAAAGGTTGGCGGGGGGGGGGGGGTTGCCGCACTCAATACCCCCCTCTCTACGGCCCTGTTTGCAACTTAATCCTAACAACTAAGTGTGGCTGAATCATTTGCGTTATAATATAACAAATTTTAATAAATTTATAATTAGCTGAAATGAGCTGGAAAACAAATCTTATTGCGGATATATTTTGCGCTTCATAATGCGCAATTTGTTAAATAATTTGCTGTATTGAATACAAAGCTAAATCCGCAATGCAGATATTCTGATCTTCATAACACGCAGATTCTCGTCTTTTTTTCTGAACCGAGGAATATTGTTATTATTATTATTTAAAATTCTTTATACAGGGTAGCTTATCAACCTATTTCTTGCTTTTCATAAGGCCGTGTAGAAATTTAAGCTAAGCAGTAGAACAACAATTTACTAAATTATAGTAAATATCATGCATAAACAGGACATTATTACATTTATAATATTCCATAAAAAAACGACAAAAACATACACTCTAGTAACAGTTTATTGAAAAAGATGTTTTATAGCAGTCACTGGCAACTTGAAAAAATGTTCAAAAATGAATTATTTTCGCGAATGAAATCTTGTAATTTATTTTTGAAAACTCTCTCGGAGATCGTGAGATTTTTCAATTCAGTTGGCAAATTATTCCAAGTTTTTGCACCATGGTAGCTAAAATTTCGCTTCAGTGCATTTGTTCTTGGTTTTGCCAGTTTCAGCATAGTAAAATTACTGCGTAGATTATATTGATCGTTTACTGAAATGTGAAACTGGTCTGATATTGATGTAGGAACTTCATTTTTTAGAATTTTGCGCATAAACAAGAGCGTCTTAACCAATCTTATCTGGTTTAGTGGTTGCCAATTCAGTTTGCTAAGAACATCTTTTGAACGAATCTCCCAATTATCTCCAGTTATAACTCTTGCTGCCCTATTTTGAAGCTTTTGAAGTTTCAATTGCAACTCTAGTTTACAATTTTGCCATACTAGAGAGGAATAGTCAAAATATGGCTGCACAAGAGCATTATAAATCTGATTTAGGCAATCCTTTGGAACATAAGGCTTGATCAAGTTTATCGCTCCTATTCCGCTTGAAACGTTTTTGCTGATGCTGTCAATGTGGTCCTCCCATTTCAACTTATCGTCAATGACCACGCCAAGACTTTTTGTTGTTTTAACTCTATTAATAGATTCGCCGCAAATTTTAATTGTCGGATCTACATTAATCTTACTTAGATTATTTCGAGAGCCAATAATCATATGTTCTGTTTTAGAAACGTTAAGTGTTAATTTGTTTGCCACTAACCATTGATAGATATTACTAAGATCGGTGTTCAATTTTTCCTCCAATTCATCTACGGATTCCGCAGATGCGGAGATATTAGTATCATCAGCAAACATAGAAGGTTTTGCCTGATCAAGACAATTTGGCAGGTCATTGACATATAATAAGAATAGGAGGGGTCCTAAGTTTGACCCCTGGGGAACACCACATTTAATTAATTTTCTGGATGATTTAACGTTATTTATTTTACATGTTTGATATCTTTTTTCTAAGTATGATATAAACCAATTCAAGGCACCCCCTGTAATTCCATACAGTTTTAGCTTTTCAATTAGGATTATATGATCAACAGTGTCAAATGCTTTCCGTAGATCTAGGAACAAGACTCCATTTATAAGACCTTTATCAATATTTAGGAGCCAATTACTTGTAGCATTTAATAACGACGTTACAGTTGAATGAGATTTTCTAAATCCAAATTGGTTACCTGACAGAATGTTGTTCTCATTTATATACGAAATTAACTGATTGTAAACAGTTTTTTCTAAAATTCCCCATTGTGGAACATTATCGCCCGTATTCTAAAAGCTCACTCACACTCAATGAGTGGAGGTTCAATTGGAGCTTTTCTCGAGTGCCATTTCTGTTTTTGAATAGCTGGAGGGTTAGTGCCGTACCGTACTATGTGACTACTCACCCTCCAGCTATTCAAAAACAGCATTGACACTCAAGGGAAGCTCAGATTGAACCTCCACTCATTGAGTGTGAGTGTGAGTGGGCTTTTAGAATACGGGCGTATGACTTCATAATTCGCAAAATCTAAAAGTTTTACGTCGAATTTCGAGAAAAAATAAATACACAATGCGGAGTTTTTGCTTTCATAATTTAAAATTATTATGAATTAATTACTTGTTCTTAATTGAGTGGCTGTAAGAGAAGTTGAAAGGAAATTAAAAGTATTTTTAAATGTATCGAAAAAACCACTCTGCATGCATGCACGCGTTTATAGCATACCTTGTTAAACTCAGTCTTTCTTTGCTTTCAAAACTCAGTCTTCCTTGCTTTCTAACAGCAAAATGTGCATGGCTCCATCAACACTCAGCAAAATGTGGCATCAAAATTCAGCCTTTCTTATTAAATTTGCATGCTGAAAACCATCCTAAGTAATTCTTATGCATGGTGCAAATATGAAAGGTTTTTGCGTAGACACATGCACTGTGCATGCCGCCCCTATATATGAGCTGACAATTCCATAAGTATAATGCCAAATACTTAACGCTCCTTAGAGTATCTTGATATGAAAAAATAATTTAACTTTTGAACACACAAAGAATTGCCAGGCGTTTGTTAATGTTTTGTGAAAGTGATCGACAAATAAAAATAACAATAAAAAACTTTGTTTGGTATAGTCTACTACAAATGAATTAAAACTAATACGTGCATATACCTGAGGATTGCAAAGATATTCGACGGATAGAAAAGAGTGTACTGTAGGAAAAAAAATAGGTGGGCGGACAAAAATTTGCCTGCATGGCGCGTTGATGGAAATTGCCCGATCGGTATCAACAGCTCACAATAATTTTTTTCGTCATTTAAACGTCGTATATAATTCGCAGCGACGCAGGCTTGATTCCTGCCAGAGAGCCTGTAGTTTCATTTATCGCAGCTGATCCTGGATGGGCCAAGATAAATGTATAAAACTTACACTCAAATTTTCTATAAAAAGTCCTTCAACATTGATTTAGTTCAATCGAATAAGATGCCCAAAAATCCTGATACTTGCGCTTTCTTTGTCTTGTATTTTCACACGTTCGATTACAGCGCGTGTAACTGAATTGTTTTGCTTAATATACGTTTTAAAATCATAGCTGTGAGAAATTTCCCGCGATTTCCATATATACATGATGCAGTTATATTATATTTATGGACATATTAATTATTACGTTGAAATCTTGCCATCATGGATGTTTCGGTTGCATGCAGATTTTAGATATTATAGAAGTATACTTTTGTACAATGCATGCAATGTGCTTTTGCAGATGTCCTACATTTTCTACACATAAAGATCCAAAAGATCTCTTTATATTATAAACATTATACAAGACCAGTGTCAGTATATCACATTAATTTTGTCTTTGTAGTTTTTGATATGTATGTTTTATGCTGATATAAAGAAATTCGATGTTTAATTATCACCTTTTATGCATAATAAAAGAAAGTGCGAACATTATTATCCTTCAAAGTTTCATATTAACCTAAGTGTATGAAAAACAGCTTTATGTGTTTAGAACACATTGTCCAAGAATATCATTTTTTTGTTGCAATACATGCATGCACGTTCATGAATGAAACACTCAATTTGGCTAGCGAGGAAAATTCCCTTTTTCAAAGAATATGGAATTTTTCACTCCCCAACGGAATGAGGAATCGGTGTGGGATACCCATTTTTTAATTTGGAATTTTTAAGCTCTAATTATGAGCAAAAGTTAATTTCCTATACCCATTCCCATATAGTTTCCATGTTAATGCAAGCATGCCATGCAACAGCCAATGACCTTTAAACCAAATGGTAGAAGACAAATTGGTGACAAAAAACTTAGGGGATGATATCTTAATGAATGACTGTGGGTTGTCAGTCGACATGCCCTTCGAAGAGGATGCTAAAAAAGAAAGCATTAACATTGAACAATACAGGTGTTACTATACCATTACTATATTTTACACTGAAATTCAAGAAAGCAATGAACTGACAGCCCAATCTCGTCCCCCGAGCATGCCCATTCGCAATATAAGGGTGGGCATAGCTCTGGAGAAATCGAATTGATTCACGTTGAATTTCCAACGTGAGTTCTACGCATGCTCGGTAATTGTTGCAAAATATAAACAAAGTATTTTGAATTTCTCGTCGAAAATTTGATACTTTTTACACCGAAATCGATTGAAAACAAGTAAAAGGTCTGGGATGTACGAAAACTTCGGATTGATAGAGATACAACTACCTGAAAAATACAAGGAGAACTTCGACGTTTCGAGCGAAGGGTTCAAGGCGCTTCGACTTGTACTGCTATGTTAGTGTTTGTAATTGTATATATCGTACTTTACCAGTTTATCTTTTACACTGTCGGTATTCAAGATAAATATAATCTCCTCAATAATGAGAGAATGTTTGCTGTGCCAGTGTGGACCTAACACTACGTATACCATAAATGCTGACAAGTCTAAGGGCGTTCGCTCGAAATGTCGAAGTTCTCCTTGTATTTTTCAGGTAGTTGTATCCCTATGAATCCGAAGCTTTCGTACATATTTCCCCCAGAATTTGTAGTTGTTTTCAATCGATTTTGCAGTGTAAAAAGTATCAAATTTTCGACGAGAAAATTCTAAATACTTTGTTTATATTTTGTAACAATTGCCAAGCATGCGTAGAACTCACGTTGGAAATCCAACGTATACTATCTGCCGCTAGCCAATCACCGGCCTGAATCAATTCGATTTCTCCAGAACTATGCCCGCCCTTAACCTGCGAACGGCCATGCTCGGCGAACGAGATTGCTGACAGCCCCGAAAATATTAGGAAGGAGCAAATTCTTTCTCACTAGCTATGTGCTTATTTAGTAAACTGGCGGCCCCAATATTATTGGCTGCTCCTTTGCTATAAACTATTGTTCTGAAATCTAGTAACTGTACCCGAACTGTTGCAGGCACTGTAAAAAATATAGTAAGTTATGGATCTCCTTGTCTGTAGTTTGATGTAACATTTTATTGTATCTGTATATATTATTTCATATTACTATTGAAGTTTACCAGGCTAGCCACAGGTACGCACTGCGTGCCTATTTTTCATGAGTGTAATAACAAGTTTTTGACATTTAGGCGCGGTCAATTCAATATCAGAAACGTTGAACACCTTTTTCCTCTAATTTACTTTTCTATTATCATATATATTGAAAAAGTATATTGTATACGATACATCTCACAAAAAATAATTAAGTCTCACATAATGAGACAAATGAACAACTTAAAGCAGGTGTATGCATACGAGATCATTCCCAATCAAATCTGACAACCAGTTCATGCGGTGAGCATGAGTTAAAGCAAACATATAAAGAACCGCATGCACCATTAGACGTTACTGTCTCATCATGTTGATATAAATCGTTAGATTTAACAGTAATAACTTGCAATCTTCAATAGACAAGTCAAATAAAACAGTGGTATTCAGTCTGTACGCGCTATATCTATTACACAAACTACTCCATTGGTAAGTCAGTCACTTTTAAACGACGTTCACACTACGCCGGAGCGGTTTGAAAAAGTCAAGTTCCGTTTTTTGTACCGCTTGCAAACCAAACATCTCGGGTCTCAAAACAATAAATTCGAATGTTTTTCGTTTAAATTTCTTTGCTCTATTTGAAATATTTTGGGTTTACATAAGTGCAAATTTAATGTGTAAACAAACTGTATCAGCGAATCGGCGTAGTGTGAACACACGTAAAAGGTAGCGTCATATTTTGCTCCAGCGTAGTGTGAACGTAGTCTTATTCATCCCCTTTAATATACATCATGCTGTACGCGCTATATCTATTACACAAACTACTCCATTGGTAAGTCAGTCACTTTTAAATGACGTTCACACTATACGCCGGAGCGGTTTGAAAAAGTCACAATTAGCCGTCGCGTGAACGCAAACGCCGTTTCCGTGTTTTGTACCGCTTGCAAACCAAACATCTCAGGTCTTAAAACAATAAATTCGAATGTTTTTCGTTTAAATTTCTTTGCTCTATTTGAAATATTTTGGGTTTACATAAGTGCAAAGTTAATGTGTAAACAAACTGTATCAGCGAATCGGCGTAGTGTGAACACACGTAAAAGGTAGCGTCATATTTTGCTCCAGCGTAGTGTGAACGTAGTCTTATTCATCTTTTTAATATACATCATGAAGTATTTGTGTATGTGTAATTTATCTTCACTCAAACTTAAAAGCAGATGTGCCCATATTCTATGTAATGATTATAAATCAGATGATTTGTTTTTGTGCCGGAAAACATTACTCATGGTCTTAAAAATCCTTTATAACTTTTTAGCATTAGATCTATGAGATAATGTGAATCGTGATATCGATTTAACTACGTTTGTGCATTGATCAAGCTAAACCTTAATTAACACTAGTAACTTCCCGACGAAGGATCTTCTCTCACAACGTTGATTTTCAGGCATTTGTACGATCTCTCTCACACCGCAGAATATGATATATTTAGCATATATACTCGGGAGGTGCACCTCATGGATAGTGCTTTTCATTCCTTGCACTACTCACCTCCGGAAAAAACCCCAAAATGGCTTCCCGTTTTGTGACAGACAAGCATTTTTTTTCTACTAAACGAAGCTGCGGTTTGGCTTCGCCAAACGCGAAGAAAGCTACAAAGTTTTGTTTAACAGCGTGTGTGGAGGTATTCTGCGTGTAAATACTGTTTTGTTTACAACTATTACGGGAGCTGAAATACAAATTGTTTTAAAAATATTTTCCCAATTACTTGTTTATTTGGTCTCAACGCTTCACATTTCCGTGAATATACTTGCACTATTCACCTCCACTTCGGAAAATAATTGTCAAATACAGTTTTTATTACCCCCAAAAGGTTGCCACTACAACCTGTTTCGTCCAAAAGGAATCATCATGTAGCTCTAAATACTAATATAAAGTTTCCAGTCCCGTTGTCACACGATTTTCGCCCCCCCGCAGGAGATTGCCCCCCCCCCTAAGGAGATTCGCTTCTCCCCCCACCTCGATCTCGACCGGGGCGAAATCCCTAGGAATATCGACCCCCTGAGGGAGAATTTCCTAGGAATATCGTCCTCCCCACCCATATCAATTTTGATCTAAAAACAAAACGATTGCAAGTTGAAAATAGCTTTGAAATGCGATTTATTGCTCACAGAGATCACATGAAATCATATTGTCATACGGTCGACGCTGCCTCCTCCGCAGGCCCTCGTTGTGTCATGGGAAGGTCGCAATTTCGAGAGGGCCTGCGGAATCTTGTAAAATGAATAAATAATGCTTTGAACCTGCTTCGTTAAAGAAGGCAGTTTTATTCGTGCAACGTTGGTGTGGACAACAAACCTTATCGTTAAAAAGTGCGTCCTTCCACGTCCTTAGAGTCGCCAGTTTAATTTACAAGTTTCACGCCGCTTTTTCATATCTGTTTATATTCAAGATTATGTAGAAATTTACTTGCTGACGTGACGCCGGCGCCATTTTTTTTACAAGATTCCGCAGGCCCTCGCCAGATCGTGACCTTCCCATGACGCAACGAGGGCCTGCGGCGGAGGCAGTCGTCGACGTGCTTGGGGGAAGTGGGTCAATTCTCTATTCTCAAAACAGGAGAGAAGATGGCTCCTCATTCTCTTTTGATCAAAGCGCATACATCGTGCACTGGCTGTTTTCCAACTGCTAATTCGTACGCGAAAGCGATAGCAAACAATTAATCCACAGTCAACTGATCCGGTCTGGGTCTGAACAGGTGGAATAGATATGGCGGATACGGACAATAGTAGTGCCGCTGGGATCAATGCAAAGATGAAGGAAACTTTTGAGAAACATAATAGGTTACTCGACCGATACCACAAATGTGATGTTCGGACAATACACTCAACTCAGTTTCTCAACTACTCAAATCAGAATTTAGCTACGTTCAACTCGTGAAGTGTCCCTGTCACCTTAACTACCTAGTATCATCATATGCTGCGTTAAAACTACCCAAGAGTGTAGAGGATCTGTGCAAGGATGTTTACGCGCATTTTCATCGATCTTCAAAACAAAATGTCCATAAACAGTTTCAAACCTTTTTTATATTGAACCCCTAAAACTTTTGTCTCCCGCTTTCTTTGGAAGAGTGCGTTAATTAACCGACTACTTAAACAGTTTAAAGCGTTAAAGCCTTGACAGCCAACGAAGATCCATCTCACTCGAACGATCGCATTTTGGTGTCACTACGGAATCGTTTCATACAGATGTATTTGGAGTTCTTAACTTACCAACTCGAACGTCTCAATGCATTTAATTAATCGATTGTTCCATAGTGAACGTCCTCTCCTTCACATGTTGAGGCCAGAGGCGGAAAGCCTTATATATCAATTCCATTGCCAGTTATTTTATGAAAATCAATGTCGTAAGGTCCACGCAGCCAAAGGACCTTGACCCATGAACTGACGTCCAACATCATGTACCGTTGCACCAGACCTACATTGGCTTTGCAGCAACTGCCACTCTTAACGATATTGAGAACGGGGCAGAGAAAGAAGATATTGTTAAGTTCCTAACGGAATGTAAGAACGTTTTCATTGAGAGCATTCTTCAGATACAAAGCGATTCGACATAGATAATCCAGTTAATTAAATTGTGCATTGTCGTCCAATGCCGCTGCATTTACGCCTCGATCATTGTAGAGCATTTGTCAGAAATTACCCTAGCTTCCTGAAAGTTACCATCGACATCAACAAGCTTCATTATGGAGTGGAGACAACACGCATTTGAGGATTAGGCTAACCCTGAGCTTCTCTGGGATAATTATTGGTTGAACGTACGGGACTCGAAGACCCCAACAGGTGACCCAAAATACTCAGTCCTGATCGGCTTTGTGGTCATAATTGCGGCTTCATTGCCGTTTTCAAATGCGTCGGTCGAGAGAATTTTTAGTTAGCTTAAGCTTGTTAAAACGGGTCAACGGAATTCGTTGAAATCAACGTCATTGGTTTCGCTTACTTCAGGCTAAGATGAGAATGAAGAATGGACACATCGCGGCTGCCAGCTAGTAAACGAATGATGGATATTGCAGGCAAGACGAAGTCAAGTGCCAACATGACTACATTTTCATCATGATTACGTATTTATACGTTTTTAGTCTTATTGACTCAGTTTATGTGTTAGTTGTACTTGCGAGTTGCGACACTGTAAGGTATTGTACGAAAAACGATCGAGTTAATAGAATTTTTACGTAAATAGCTTGGAAAACGTCTGAAGCAAATTTGAAGGAAATTTTAGTATTTTACGCAAGGAAATTTCGGTCGAAATTGGGATGGAAAAAGGATATTTTAGTTTTTCAAATTGGAAGCACCGTAACGACTTTTGGCTTGGATGTTTTGATTATTTTTTCGTTTTTCACTCTGATTTATTCTGTTAATCAAACCAATTTCACGGAAATAAACTGATGTATACCTTTATTAAAACATACAGCAATTATTGTAAAAAATAGTCTTGTTTTTTCAAAACAAGACTATTTTTTAATATAACAGAATAGTTGTAACTTACTTGAATAAATAAAAGAGAATATTTTGATCGACCCCGAGGCCATTTTTTCCATATTTTTTGTATGATAAAACGCTACCAATAGCTATAGAATCTCGTATAGAATAACCATAGAACCTTAATTTGTTTCTAAAAAGGAACTTTTTTCTCTCATATAATGTAAATCTTGCCAACATTGCATGGCATGTATAATGTTCTGATATTTAATAGACTTCTTGATATCTCGGCTACATGTAAAGTTGTAAACAACTGAATATATAATGTCCATATTCTAAATATAAACTAATCGTAATACGTGCGTTAATGATTAATAGACGTACATTACTATACCATTCCCTTTGTTTTAACTTGATTGTCAAATATCAAAGTGTTTAAATTAAATTTGAAGTTATTCAGCTATTTCATTGTTATGTTAGTTTATTAGATTTTATGGATATTTATGTCCGTATCGATTCGGTGGTCTTCGAATTCGGCTTGATCTTCTTGGTGCTACATTGTTTTCATTACTGATGAATGGCTGATTGTCCTGCGAGTTTTCTTGATAATCGAAACCTTCATCATCAGTGTCTTCTTCTCGTGGTTTATTTATTCGCTTGAAATGTGACACGTTCCGTTTCACAATATGACCATCTTTACTTTGGGCAAGTATCTCTGAACCAGTTTTCTTTATCACTTTATACGGTTTGTGATTAAAATTCGCAGTTAGCTTGTTTTTCTTTTCTTGTCTAACCAGTACATAATCTCCAACTTGTAGATCACTTTTTTTGTGTTTCTCCTTTGATTTGCATATTCTCGGTTTCGTTCTTGTCGTGTTTTCTCATTGTCTCGAGCTTCTTTATGTCGATTGACAATCTTGCTGTTTATTACTGGTAATTTTCCTTTTATCACTCGGTTAAACAACAGTTCTGATGGAGGTACTCCTGTAGTGCAATGTGGAGTGGTACGATATTGTAAAAGAAAACGGTTCAATTCTTGTTTCCATGGTCGTCCTTCGAGTGTCGCTGTCTTGAGCGCTTTTCCTAACGGTCGCATAAATCGTTCAACTGTAGCATTACCTTGGGGCCAGTAGGGTGTTGAAAACTTAGCTTGAATACCAAGTGCTTTCAGATATCGTGCATACTCGTCTCCATTAAAAGGGGGACCATTGTCAGATATAATGGTGTCAGGAATGCCATTTTGTCAAGTTTTGGAATGACTGTTGAGGCTCGTGTTGAATGAACGATCTCAACCTCTGGGAATCTGGAGTATCTATCTACCGCCACTAAAATATATTCAGACGATGGTAGTGGACCATAAAAATCTATGTGGACAGTTCTCCATGGTAACTCTGGCATTTCGGTCATACGTAATGGTTCTGGAGGATTCGCCTGTCCGACAGCTTGACAAGTGGTGCACTTAGCAATTGTGTTTTTGACTTGGTTGTCAATTTGCGGAAACCAGATTTTTTTCACGAATTAGAGACTTCGTTTTCTCTATTCCTAAGTGTGTCTCATGTGCTATATCTATTGCACGTTGTTGTAGAGCAGCAGGAATGACAATCCGTGTTCCTCGAAGTATAACACCGTGTGTGGTAGACGTAAGTTCGTTTTTTACGGCTTTGAACGGTTTTACAATTGGGGAATCCCATTTGTTTGTTTTAATCGCATCATGGAGTGCTGTTAGTGCCGCGTCTGCGTTAGTTGCATTGATTATTTCTTGTAATGTCATCGCCTTAGGGACACTGTTCTGAGTTATAAAATTAATATATTGTTCCGTCATCTTCTCCTGTTTTCGTTTAATTGCTTTCGTTTGTTGGATGACGGGCAAGATAGTCCGCAGGCTTGCTGGCACCTGATTTATAAATTATCTTAAATGTATATGGTTGTACGTTGTTGTAGAGCAGCAGGAATGACAATCCGTGTTCCTCGAAGTATAACACCGTGTGTGGTAGACGTAAGTTCGTTTTTTACGGCTTTGAACGGTTTTACAATTGGGGAATCCCATTTGTTTGTTTTAATCGCATCATGGAGTGCTGTTAGTGCCGCGTCTGCGTTAGTTGCATTGATTATTTCTTGTAATGTCATCGCCTTAGGGACACTGTTCTGAGTTATAAAATTAATATATTGTTCCGTCATCTTCTCCTGTTTTCGTTTAATTGCTTTTGTTTGTTGGATGACGGGCGAGATAGTCCGCAGGCTTGCTGGCACCTGATTTATAAATTATCTTAAATGTATATGGTTGGAGGCGAAGTACCTATCTTTCAATTCGCGCTGATGTTTTGGCTGTACGTTGGCCATAAATAATTTCTAAAGGTTTATGGTCAGTTATTAGTGTAAATTCACTTCCAAATAAAAATAAAAATAAATGGAAATGTTCAACCGCCCATACTATCGCTAACGCTTCTTTTTCTGTCTGGGAGTATCTCTTTTCTGTATCAGTCGGCGCTCGACTGGCATATGCAATAATCTATTGACTGTCTACGTCGCCGTTTCTTGGTTTCTGAGGAAGAATTCCAGAAATTCCTACAGGACTAGCATCAACTGTTACAAAAGTTTGTTTGTTTTTGTCGAAATATGACATACATGGAGCAGTTGCAAGCGTGTTTTTCAGCTTTTCAAAAGCAGTTTGGTGTGTTTGAGTCCACTCAAAACAAACATCCTTTTTCGTCAGGTCACGAAGGGGAGCAGTTAGTGTTGCGAAATCTCGAATGTACTTACTACTATAGTTGGCCATGCCAAGAAAGCTCCTGACTTCATGTGCATTATTTGGCTGAGGTGCATTTAATAGATCAGCTACTCTCCTAGGGTCAGGATGAGTACCTTCTTTCGAAAAGACCTGTCCGAAAAATGACAATGTAGTGCTAAGGAAATTACTGCACTTGCTTCGGTTTAGTCGTAAGCCCTTCATTGCAAGTCGTTGTAGACATTTGTCAAGATTAGCGTCATGTTCAGTTCTTGTTGAGCCGAATGCAATGATATCATCAGCTATGTTCTTGACGCCTTTAAGCCCTTGCAGTGCAGTTTGGAGTTTTGTACTGAAATATCTCCGCTGCAGCGTTTGTACCATAGTTTAGTCTTTTGTAGCGATACAAACCTACATGAGTGCTAAAGGTTGTTATATAACGAGACTGTTCATCCAGTTCTAACTGATGATACGCTTGGCTCAAATCAAGTTTCGAGAAAAATTTTGCTCCATTCAGGGCAAAACTAACATCATTTACTGTTGGTATAGGATGGCGTATACTCGTCTTATAGCTTCATTTGCGAGCCGCATGTCGACACATATGCGAACCTGTCCGTCTTTTTTGGGAACAGCTACAATGGGTGAAACCCAAGGAGTAGCTTCATTTTCGGGCACTTTTTCAATGACATCTTGATTTTCTAATTCAGTTATCGCGTTTTTCATTTTTTCTCGAATGTGATAGGGTATGCGCCTTTGGGGTTGTGCTTTCGGAATTTTAGTTTTGTCTATATCTAGTTTGACTTTTTCTCCCTTCAATTTTCCAAGATCCGAAAAAACTTTAGAATGCTTTTGAAGGATGTTTTCTAGTGCGGCATCCTTTGATGTCAGTTTGTCTAAATGCAGACTAATAAGTCCGAGTTCTTGTGCAGTAGAAAGAGAAAGTAAGTTTCCACAGTTCGCAGCTTTAGCGACATAGAATGTGGCTACAGATATTCGTTTTCGTGTTTCGATTACCGCTTCGAATTTTCCCAAAAATTCAACTGGTGATTTCGTATTATACGCGAAAGCTTTCGTGTTCGTGCGAGTTAATTTTATGTCTTGCATTTTGTTAAAAGTGTCACGATCGATCACATTTATTGTCGCGCCACTGTCAATTGTTGTTTGATGAAATTTGGCACCGCCTACTGTAACATTGACCTTGTTGTGCTTTGTATTTGTCATGGTATATAAATAGTCTTCATCGGAACTCGAGTTTGATCCTGTATCTAATGTTTTTAAATTTCTTTGTGCATGCTTTTTGTTTGAGTATCTCGGTGATCGCGTTTGTTTTTGTTTTCCTCGACAAACAGCAGCGAAATGATTCGGTTTTCCACAATAACAATTATTACAGGTTTTCCCTTTCGCTGGACATGCCCCTGTGTTTGGATAAGCACGCCCACAATTTCTGCAAATAACATTACTACTGTTCGAAATACTACCGTTACTTGATTTTTGTTCTAATTTATTAGCCTCACCGTCAGTTTGTTCTTTAGATTCGATTTTTTGAGCTTGGTACTTGCTCTGTTCGTCACGACGTCCTTCTAAAAGCATTGATTTTAAGTCAAATGTAGGATCACGCAGTGCTAGCTTTCGTATTTTCGATGAATTTCCGCCTATAAATATAATGATTTGTTCTTCGATTTCAAATTCAACGTCTGCGATTTCACAGGTTTCTGACATTGTTCTAAGTCTGGTGTGAAATTGGTCTAATGTCTCATTGTGTTCTTGAGTTGTTTGTCGAAAACGATAAACTTCGTACCGCCGATTCTTTTGAGGGTCGAAGTAAGCCTTTAATTTCTGTTTTGCGATGTTGTAGTCCGTATCAGTTCCTGTCTCGGGGATTTGTTTAAAAATCTCGCGAACTCTCGGTCCGGCTTGATATAGCAAGAGTGCACGTTTTCGCTTTGCATCCGTTATTCCACTTGCGGTTATATACATTTCAAAGTCTGACTGCCAATTGTTCCATCTTGTCGAAAGGCTTGTTCCGATTTTTGCATCTGGGCAAAATTCTGGCATTGGAGTTATTGTTACAGATTGCATGATCTGTACAGCCGGTTGCTGCAGTGGTTGAGGCTCTGCCTGCTCTTCCACCATCGTTTCGTTTAATAGAATACGTTTATCTTCGTGCCATTATAATGTTCTGATATTTAATAGACTTCTTGATATCTCGGCTACATGTAAACAACTGAATATATAATGTTATACTCCAAATATAAACTAATCGTAATACGTGCGTTAATTATCAATTATTGGACGAGGTTGAGCAAAGTATCGTGATTTGTCGGTGGCGAGCAGATCAATTATTTGCCGATGCCGAAGGCAGAGGCAAATAATTGATCTGCGAGCCACCGACAAATCACGATATTTTGCGAGAACCGAGTTCAATAATTGTTTTATCATTCATAATATATATCATAAAGCTTCATTTTATCTTTTAATATAAGTTCGCCGTCTCTCTTTCTTGCTTCTGCGTAAAACGTGCGAAGGACGTTGGCAAGAGATTCTTTTGTAGTTTTGAGCCAACTATAGATCGTCTTCGTTGATTTATCTTGCTTCTAAATGCTGGCGAAAGACATTGACGGCGGTTTTAGTTGCTTTTTCAGGCAGGCAAGTAAGCAAGACAACTCATTTTCCGAATGTTCAGCAAAGCGAGCCGCCATTGTTTACAAAAATTGAAGGCAACGAGCATGCTCAAACTATTATTTGTAGCTGAGCAACGTTTCTAACAAATGCGCATGCTCAGACTATTATTTGCACGCAGTTATTTGCAGGTAAATTAACCAATCAAAATTGAGAATACTATAAAGTGAATGATAATGATTAATAGACGTACATTACTATAGCATGCATTACACTCTTTCAGTAAAACGGCATGCTCGCTCCATGAATTGGGCAGTGGAGGCATAAACACGCGCGTCTTGACCCCCAGACACACGTGGGGAGTCAGATTTTGGCTTCATGATAAAGATAGGCAGTTTATCTGAAGGTAGAGTTCCAGTTATATATTCCTTTTGTAACATAAGTAGTGTCCTTTTTGTAATATTCGTTGTTTCCTTTTGTAACATAAGTGCAGGGCAACCTCGTACCCAGGGTAGTTGCTAAATACCCTGGGAACGAGGTTGAGTACAGGGCCGTAGCTAGCATGTTGGGGGGGGGTTCGGATCATTCATGGCATACGTATCATTCATGGCATACGATCATAGCCACGAAGGTGTTTGCTATCGCGAAAATGAAGACCAAATAAACAAAAATACGCATACTTTACGCATAGCCATAGCCATTGAGTAATTAACCGAAAAACATTTACCGATTTATGATTTGTAAATTGTTATCCATATAAATGCCATGATTTCGTAAATCAGTTTATACTGACAATACAATTCTATAATATTTTCTCTGTTTAACAACTATATTATTCTATACTATTATTGCCGTAATTTTCCGAACCCGATTTTCCGAATATGTTAATTCTAAAAAAGTTGGGGGGTGGAGAGGGGGTGGGGGGGTTAACCAGCCATACACGCCTTTGTCAATTTTGAGAGTAATTTTCAATTCATACCTGTGAAAAACTGTGAATAATCTTTATTTCTTTTTTATCTAGAAACTATTAAATATTTTTCAAATGTTTGATTTGAATAATGTAATAAACGAAACGACCAGAATAACGTTAACATCAGAAAACTTAATTGACCTCATTGTTACTACAAGAATGGATATGATTTAATCGTCAGGGGTATTCCCATTTGGATAGGAGACTACCATTTGGAATATCCGATCACAATCTCGTATACGCAACGCTTAGGCTTAAAGTCAAAAGGCCCCCACCACTAGTTATAATAAGATGCAGGAATTTTAAGTTGATGAACGAAACTAATTTCAAAAGAGATGTCTCCAGAGCACCCTTTCATATTGGTGAAATATTTGACGATTGGACATGGGAAAAACTGTTCAAAGACATCCATGCGCCTTGGAAAGAAGTGAAAATAGGGAGTAAGTCGTTACCCTGGATGAACAACACCATAAGACTTAAAATAAACAGGAGATTTAAACTCTTTAAGAAAGCTATAAAAACCAAATGCGCAGAAGATTGGAACAACTACAAGAACATAAGAAATGAGATTACGTCAGAGCTAAGAAAGGCAAAAGTCGATTATTTCTCGAACATGTTCGGCGAGGTAACGACTTCCAAAGCATATTGGGATTTGATTAAAAAATCCGTTTCACCAAAAGTTCGCCAAAATATCGGACCTATCAGGAGAGATAATGGTACCCTGGCAGTGAACGATGAAGAAAAATCAAACCTATTTAATTGATACTTAAACGAGAGGTGAAACATTAGCTCTTTCTTTACCTAGACCCCCGACGACCGCCCCTATTTGCATATCCAAGATAACATACAGAGGTATATTATAAACATAAAACCCAGAAAGTCAACAGGACCGGACGGCATATCCCCAAGTCTCTTAAAGTTAGCTGGAAATGCAATTATACCATCTTTGATCGATTTATTTATTTGGAGCGCCCAGGCAGAAGAAATGTTCGAAAGCTGGAAACTTGCCAGATTAACTCCGATTTTTAAAAAGGAGGCCGAAGAAGATAGAGCGAATTGTCGCCCCATCAGTCTACTGTGCGTGCCGAGCAAGATCCTTGAAGAAGAGATAAACAACACCATTGTAAAACACGTCTTCCAAGAAAACCAGTTAATGACAGATCGACAGTGGGCTTATCGTCGTGGCTATTCTACGGAACTGCTTCTAGCTCACCGTTAACAGAAACTTGGAGGAAGGCAGTTGATTCCAGCTTAAAAGTTGCCGTGGCATTTATAGATTTGACAGTGTATCCCACGACTTTGCCATCGGTGACAGCCTGCCCATGTGGTTAAAAAGCTATCTGAGAGACAGGACGCAGTACACAGTTGTAAATGGTAAAGAATCCTCTATCGCGAAGATAACCTACGGAATCCCACAGGGATCAGTATTAGGCACCACCCTATTTGCACTGTTTACAAACGATCTACCTGAAAATGTAGAATCTGGAAATGTTTATATGTACGCGGACGATACGACGTTATATTGTATCGAAGACTCAGCCGACGAAGTGGTATCGACACTTAACAAAGCCCTGAGTGAACTTTATGAGTGGTGCATAGCAAACCAACTAACCCCACATCCCCAAATAAGCGAAGTGATGCTCCTCTCAAGACAACATATAATAGGTCCACTTGCCCCAGTTTTTCTAGAAGATCAAATTATCAAGTGGGTAAAAAAGACGAAACTTCTCGGGATGGTCATTGATGAGAATCTTAGCTGGAATGAACATTTATCGGAACTAAAACTGAACTATGTTAACAAATTAAATCTTGTAAAAACATCAAGGTTTTTGCCGACAAGTATACTATTAGATTTATACTTTAAAGTTATTCTTCCATGCATTACCTACGCACTGGTTGTTTGGGGCGGATGTAGTAACAAGGAAAACTTCAAGTCATTAGAACGCTTGCATTGTAGAGCTGCAAGAATTATATACAAATTACCTAGACACATGCCATCAGAAGATGTGCTTTCCAAAGTCGGTTGGAACACATTATTCTTCTACTATAAGACAGCTATATTGAAACTAATTTGTAAAATAATTAAGAATGTAACACCAAACTCGATGTCAGACTTGGTAAGCAGACGAGAATGCAATTACTCTCTACGAGCCAAATACCAACTATCTGCACCCGCTTCAAAACAAAAACTTTGAAGCTCTCTATAACGTATAGAGGTGCAATCTTGTGGAATGAATATAAATCAAAAACATAGCGAAATAAACATTGATGAACATGACAATGTTAACGCCTTCGTAAAAAAGGCCATAAAACCAATCACCTTCAAAGACTTTGTCTTTTCATAGTAATTAATTCTATCTAATTTATAACTTTTGTATATATCTCTAAGTGCACGACCCCACAAGCTTATGCTTTAAACATCATCGTGCATAAATAAAGTCATATTATTATTATTATCTTTAATATTTAAACATAGAAATTATAAATTTTCAAGTTGTTTATGTATATTTTGAGATCTTGTGCTTAATATGCACGCGGACTCGTATATCCGTGCCGATTAATCCTTTAATCGGCACACCTATGCGATTAATGTTTAATTTTAATCGGCATGGTTTTTAACCAATCAGAATCGAGTACATTGACTAAAATGATATTAATTTCGAAAACCAAGCAAGATACGGAATAATTGTAAAGGAAGTTTATATATCATTATAAAAATGTTCCAGGGCCGTCCCGAGGGACTCGCTTCAGGGGGGTGTTTGGTTAAATCTACCTGAAAGTATCAAAAGTTCGAAATTTACCTGAAAAATTTTTTTTTAGGGTCCAAAAATTTTTTACAGACATACCAAAATTTTTCGTGACGTAAAAAAAATTTTTCCAAACATCTAAAATTTTTCTAGAATTTTTGTAAATTAACCTCATTCCTTTTCCAAATTCACACTTATTTTTGTAAATTAACTTTCTCTGGGCCTAGAAATTACCTGAATTTGTGTTCATTTACCTGAATTTCTTCTGCAAATCTACCTGGATTTACCTGAAATTGCCCAAATGCGCAATTATCGGGGGGGGGGGGTCGCTACGGTCGCTACGGCCCTGATGTTCTTTCAAATAAGACAAACTTAATTTATATTGACCTATATTGCCCTCTCCTTTAATATTTTTAAATGAAAATTCAGCGTACTAATATACTATATAAGATAGCTTTGCATGGGTGATAAACGTTGTATTCTCCACGAAAACAAAGCAATAATACACTTTGCAAAATCAATTTACAAAATACTGATTAACGTTGCCAGTTAAAAAAATCCTCAATAAAAACAATATAACTAAATTTATTTAAAAACTCCTTTTAGAAACTCCATTTATAGGCGCCAAATTGAATATTTTTATCTTGCAAGATGACATACATGAAGTTTATTGCGACTCCGATTGCATCACTCGCAGTCCTTTCCAACATTTGCGTGGTCATTTTATTTCTTCGCAACACAATTTGGTTAACGAAACCTTACAACGTGTTTATCCTCCACCTGGCGTTTACTGACTTGACAACAGGAATTTTGATGTTCATTGCTCCTGGCTTGAGTTTCAAACCAACTACAGTTCCAAACAACCTATTCTTTGGTAGACTTTATTGCCAAACTATTTCCGGTTATTGGCTGTTCTTTGCACTCGGAGCTGTATCACTCTATACTTGCTTGTTCCTTACTATTGAAAGATGGACGGCAATTTGTCGACCGTTGAAGTATAGAATGAGATTTGCCAACAAACATTTGATTAAATATTTGGTTCTGATATGGATACTTGGATTTGGAACGTCACGTATTGGTACTGTGGAGAGAACATATCAAGCAAAGACCTCAAACATGACAGCAGCAAAATGCATCGGTACACCACTAGTTGAAGGTAAAATAATATATTTATCTTCTTATGACAATGTTAAAGGGCATATGACTCGAAAATTGACGGTGTTATTTTTTAGTCTAATTTGAAAGATCATTGAAAACTGTAGAGTAACATATTTGACAGATTTTAAGTTTGTTTTCTTGCTTCGTTTTGGAGATATTTCATTTTGCAAGATATGCAAAGGACCAACTTTCTACGTCACACATGCATAATGACTTACTTTAAAATGTTATATAATTTTGTCACTATCAAATAAATTCGCTCAAAATGAATGATGAGCACGAGATTTGTCCACAACAACACCCATGTAGGTTTTCTACTGATTGTGTTTAGTCGTATTAAAGATATACAGTTTTAGGGATAAATCTTTATGCATATGTGACGTAGGAAGTTGGTCCTTTGCATATATCATACAAAATGAAATATCTCCAAAATGAAGCAAGAAAACAAAAATCTGTCAAGGAAGTTACTCTACAATTTTCAATGATCTTTCAAATTAGACAAAAAATAACACCATCAATCTTCGAGTCACATGCCCTTTAAAGATTAAATACTGTATTTATCTTCGAGTAAAAACGCTAAATTTGACGCTTGAGATGAACAAAACTTCATTGACATTGTGACAAAGAGTTTTTAGCATATATATTACATATTAGCATATATACAGTATACATGCATAGCCTATATATATATATATATTACGCAGACTTCGCGTTCATGCATGGACATCCTAAAATTATTAAAGGGCATATGACTCGAAACTTGATGGTGTTATTTTATTATCTAATTTGAAAAATCATTGAAAACTGTAGCGTAACTTCTTTGACAGATTTTTGTTTTCTTGCTTCGTTTTTGGAGATATTTTATTTTGTATGATGTGCAAAGGACCAACTTCCTACGTCACATATGATTTAGCAGTAAAAACGGTATATCTTTAATACGACTAAACACAATCAGTAGAAAACCTACATGGGTGTTGTTGTGGACAAATCTCGTGCTCATCATTCATTTTGAGCGAACATTTTAAAGTAAGTCATTATGCATGTGTGACGTAGAATGTTGATCCTTTGCATATCATACAAAATGAAATATCTCCAAAACGAAGCAAGAAAACACAAATCTGTCAAATATGTTACTCTACAGTTTTCAATGATCTTTCAAATTAGACTAAGAAATAACACCGTCAATTTTCGAGTCATATGCCCTTTAATTAAGGTAAGCGTCAGATTATTGCGAAAATATTCTGTCCTTAAATTGGCGAATATTCGCTACCAATACCTATTTACTGGCGGCAGTGGGATTTGAATTCCACTCAAAAAGATAAGACGTCTCCGAGAATTAATTAATGACTCTGGAATACAATTCTCTTTCTCGCTTATAATTTCAGGAAACGACTAAGTTGCATGGCTCATTGCCTTGTTGGAGAAGGCATGCAATTCAAAAACTAGTTCTGCTCATGTACATGATTGGGGTAAGAAAAATTCAATCATTATGGACACTGGCACTTAATTGACTAAGAAATTATTTTTCAAACAGACAACATGTTGAATGCAATGGGGTAACGTCCTCGTGGAGGTGTGGAGTACCTCAAGGGTCCGTTCTTGGACCATTACTATTTCTGATATATATTCAGTGGCGGAAATTCACTTTTTCCGGTGGGGGGGGGGGCAAAGCCTCCTAAATTTCCGACAAAACTTTCAAATTTCTGACATACCCTCCCCATTTGCACTCGAAAAGACTGTTTTTAGCCCTCTTTTAGATCAAAATTTCCGAAAATTCGTCAATTTTCCGGTAGGTGGGGTGGGGGCGGCCGCCTCCCCGCCCCACCAAGATTTCCGCCACTGTATATATTAATGATGTTTGCAATGTCTCAGATGCCTTGGAATTGGTCTTATTTGCTGATAATACCAGTCTATTTTTCTCATCATGATCTATATCTAACTTGACCAACCTCATCAATATATAGAGTTACATAATAAGTTATCTGATTGGTTTAAAGCCAATAAGCTATCATTAAATATAAAGAAGTCAAACTATATTATTTTTAGACCGCGGCAAAAGAGACAAATTACTAGTTTGCCGCTGTATATAAATGATCATGAACTACATTGTACAGATCATATAGTTTTTCTTGTTATATGTAAACAACGTGTTTGAGTGTTTCATCAGCGGATCCAAACACGAGAAAACTGTATGAAACACGAGCGCGAAGCGCGAGTGTTTTATTGTTTTCGAGTGTTTGGTCCCCTGATGAAACACGAGAAACGAGTTGTTTACACAACATCTCAAACGAAAACATTTCATTGGCTTATATATATTATTATAGTATATTGTTGTGTTTTGACTTGAATTTGTAATTAGGATCTCAGTTATTAGATGAAAACCGTTTTTCATCTAACAACAGTGATGGTATATGATTTTTAACGTGTTTCCTTGCGGTATCCAACCTCAATCATGTGACGAATTAGGGTGAGTTCATTCGCTAATTTGCTCATGAATTATTAATGAGTTTGAGATGGAGTAATCCTGGATGAATACTTGTCTTGGTCACTTCACATTTCGCATATTGCTAGCAAAATTTCTCATTTGGTTGGTATCATATATCGAGCAAGTTTTTGCCTCACCAAGATAGCTCTACGTACACTATATACTATGTACTTGACTATCCTTACTTACAATATTGTAACAGTGTGGGGTTCAACATACCCTTCCAAATTGCTCCAAAAAAGGTGATAAGAATTATCAGTAAGGTAGAATTTGATGCCCACACTGATCCATTATTTAAAGATAATCGATTATTTAAGTTCAAAGATATTTATTTTTACAATCTGGGGAATTTCATGTTTTTATACATAAATAATAGGCTTCCTGGAAACTTTGACAACCTGGTGTTACGAACAAAGCAAGCTAGTGCATGACTATGGTTTGCGGAGAGCTGAATTGTTATATGTACCATTGTGTAGAACTAAGTTACGCCAATTCTCTGTGTCCTATCAAGGTTCAAGTTTTTTTAATACACTGAGTAACGATATTCGTATGCAACTTCAACAATTATTCCTATTCAAATTAAAAAATTTCTCATTCTTTCGACTATAATATGTTTTTAATACTTGGATCTCCAACCCAGATATGCCAAATTTATTTAAGTCTATCTGACTACTAGCACAGCTGTGAATTCGATATTGTAATATTTGTTATAAATAAGGAAGCCCATGACGCAATGAGCCTTATGGTTTCTACTTGGGCTTCCTCGTCACATGTATCTTTCATTAATGTACATTTCATTTGTAAATAATTCCTTTTTGTGGCAATTTAATAAATTGAATTGAAATTGAAGAACATGACTTTCTCCTTAGCTGATGTTTTCAAAATCCATGTTTGCTGCAAAGTCATTGATGGAACTTATTATAAAACTCAAAATATAAATTAATCACGATTTTGTTCATATCCTTGAAGAGTACAGTTGGTTTCATCCGAAATATGGTAAAGTTGATGGAGTATCAGCCAACCAATATGATTGGATAAATAAGCTACAATTAGTTTCACACATCTTGTAACTCCAAAGATGTGTAAAATTTTAAACAAAGAAAGTGGGCGGGGGGCGGGATGGTGGGGCGGGGTTGACGCCTGATGAACAAAATAACCAAATCCAAATTGCATGGATATATGAATCTTGATTTATGTCTTATAATTTCACAGGAGATTTTATTGGATTGATCACAGTTTTATCTGTAAGTCTCAAGTTCTTTACTCCGTCTGGAATAATATTGGTCCTGTATGCTCGTGCTGTTCGCAAGATGATACAAACCGGCAAACAGTTCCACGGCCAGAACAAAAGAGAACAGGCCATCAGAAATGTTACCAAGATGGCAGCGACAGCCTCACTTGTATTGATTGCTTGTTGGTTACCCAATCAGGTGAGGACTGATGGGTTATTTTACAAACAATGTTTTCAATAACTGTCCACTAAATTGTAATCAATTTCTCTTTTTAGAAGTTATTAAGCTTCCACTCTTCGTATCACTCTCAGCCTCCTTCCATTAAATGTTAATTATCAAACTTATCAGTCCTTCCGAGATAATCTCAGCAACTCCTTGACTCCAAATTTGTTTATCATTTTTAACATGTAGGAGGGAAGGGTTGCACATGGAACGACGTCACGTGGTAGATAGGGATGTTAGGGCTTACATTTACAGTGTGGGATATCTTGTCTTTTTCTCTACGTTAATTTAAATAAATTTTAATTTACCTAACTTTGCCTTGGGTAACAATATTAAAAATTGCATTATTATATATATCAGAAATCAAGGCAGGATTTCCGCAACAGCTACAGCCAATTATACCGTGGATCCTTCTATAACAATATTCGATAAATTAGTTAAGTTTACTGAACAGTAAACGGAAAACGACTAAACAATTAAATCAACCAATCAATTACCAACCAAGAGATCAAGCAATCAGACACTTACTTGTAAAAAATATATTTTACCATTGGTAAAAGCAAAACTTTTCCGTACAATCTAATAGCAAGATTATGAATATTAAGAGGATGATTCGTGTCACGATGTGCATGAGTTTGATACGGAAATGTTACTTTCGTCTCTGTGATGGCATCGTCCGTTTTTAGGAGGTCTGTACAGATCAGAGACGTATTTCATATTCCTGTCTGAAAACAGTGATATAGCAATTTACTATACATGTAGGCTATCATCTTATTGCCTATAGTTCTGCTCTCACTGCTTATTCTTAAGTGCTACGGAATATCTTCTGAAAATCAAGATATTTCCGAATTCATTTATATCAAACGTTATGACTAAAGGGATCTACCATCACACGTGCAATAACCCAAAAATTATAGATAAGTAGGCCAATTTTTTCTTACCCACTCTTTGCAGCAATTATATAGTTTTTTAGATGTTGCTCTCGACCTCAATAATAAAAGCTACTGATAATACATAATTTCAATTTCTGATCAATTAAATATTTTTAGTATAGTCATTGCCAGTGCGTAATTTTTATTTCAGATTAATTTAATATTAGTGAAGTATGGCCAAGCTGGAATGTTCAGTCATTTCCACAATACTACCATAATATATTTTTTTTATTTCAGATTAATTTAATATTAGTGAAGTATGGCAAAGCTAAACTGTTCAGTCACTTCCACAACTCCACCATAGTGTTGGTTTCAATGAACTCGACTTTAAATCCATTTATATACGCGTTGTGGGGAAGACAGTTTAGGATTGGGATTAAGTCTGGTTTGTGTCGATGTATTGGCCATACCACCAAGAGTGACATCACTTTGAATTCTGGTCAAGAAGGCAGCTATGAATTATCTTGTACATCAGGACAAAATAACAACGCTTTTGAAATATCAAATATTTAATGCACATTCAATGTTCTTTCTTTCTTTCAATTTATATAGACAATAATAATTACTAGTGTTATTATGTACATGACGAAATTACTGCAATCTGATTGGTTAAGAGGAGTGCAATTAGTATAGGTAATCGCATGGGGCCGAGTAAAATTAAGGTTTAATTAATTTCACGCGTGTTTTCAAAGTGTCACAATTTGTGAAACTTTGAAAACACAAGTGAAATTAAACCTTAATTTTACGAGGAACTATGCGATTACTTGTTAATCATAAAGAGCAAAATTTATTCGTAAGTTAATTGTGAACTCGTCAAGTTCTTGAACCTCGTATGTCTCCATGTCTTCGCCTTTTCACCGATGTTTCTTGATGCTGCTCTGGCTGCCAATTTCTTAAATACTCCAACCAATAAATTTGTACCCTTTCCTAGTGTTCAATTTTTCGCTAGAAGTTTTTCATTCTTCAATAACATCATTATCAGCGACGACAAATGTCACAAAGCGAGAAGCCATTGTTTTTATTGCTATTTAAAACAAGAAACTTCCCGCGCTTGTGTCTCAGCCAATCAGGTACAAGTAATTTTGCCCTGAATTAAGAAAAAATGCCCTCCTCATTAGCCAATCATATTTGAGTAATTTTGCCTTCTATATGATTATTTCATTAATTGCACTCTCTAGGAGTGCAATTAATGATTTTCGTGATGGCTGGGGGGAACATCCAATATGTATGTGTCTCGTCTTTATTTAGCATGTAGTGTTCATTGTTGGCCATCATTATTGTCCAATAACTTGTTAGGTTACTTGCAGGTATGTAAGATCTTGACATACAATACAATGTTCCTGACAACCATATGGTAGATTGGAAACAAGTAAATTTAATTACGGTAATTTATATTTAATAATACATGGCAGATTCCATCCCATTGCATTAGATGTAATATATCCATATACTGCAATCTTGTAAATCAGCATTCTTGTTTTAATATAGGAATAAATATTTCTGTTAATCGATAAGCTGCAATCCTATTACATGCAATGTAATATGTTCGTATTATATTTTGACTGCAACAACCATTTGGTTTCATCCAGCAGTTAACATGGCACCATTCACATCCGTCAGAATTGCAAAACTATAGAAAAAAATTGGTAGCATGAGATCTTTACTCAAAAACACAGTAGCACATAATGGGGCAGGGGGAGAGATTAAACAAACGGCAAAACTTACCATTATTTTGTCCTGCAAATCATAATAATGCATGCATCTAGTGATAACAAGGAGTAAATTAGTTATTTATAACAAATTAAATTATTTGAAAGGGTTATATAGTCGAAGTACATACTAAGCTATAACTGGTATCCACATCTGAATTCCCTCTCTTATTCAAAGTCAATAGTTTGTCGTTCTAAATGCACTGCTAGTAGCCTGTGCTAACTGATTTAGCCTGTTTTCTTCTTCAAGCCTATATATATTATAAGTTAGCTGATGATCTCAAGCTTGTTATTCGTTGATACGCAGGGGCGTAACTCCTGGGGGTGGGAGGTGTAATATTGCAGTTTTGTCGGGCAATTTTAACGAGACGTTCGTCGATCGGGCAAAAATATATGCAATTCAGCAAAACATTTTACATAATTTTTTGAAAAGTAATAATTGTAGGAAAATATTTGATAAATTTACGAAAATATTACTGAAAATTGAACAAATTTCGGCAAGTTAGTGAAAAATTGTATGTCCGAAAATTTTTCCATCCCCCCCCCGTAATAACCAAGTTACGGCCCTGTTGATACGTCATTGGTTCAATGACACAATTGGTTCAATGAGATGTTATATAATATATGCAGCTAATATAGACGCGAATACATCGGCTCACATGAAAATGTAAACCCGATAAGGATATGCCTAAAGAAAAAATCCTGTTTATTAATTAGGTGAGTGTTGTCACCTGGCTGATGTCCTAGTTCAAGCCGGCTATTAAAGCTTTACATACCCTATAATATTTATGTATCCAGGCTTATCAACAAGTAATAAGATCACTAACACAACTGCGACCTGCCTTAAACACTCGTCAGCTGGCAAAAGTAGGGTTTGTCGTGGGAGAGGCTACAGATGGTAAATTAAGAGTCGTAGGGAAACAAAACAGGGATATTGCGTCATGAAAAGCAGGAGGTGGCAGGTATGAGATTATTTTGTCATATCTCTGTTGGTAAATGCAATTGAAATTTACTGTATAGTAGTATAGTTATTAATATAAGTACCACAGAGCTTTGTGCAGCGGCTTCAGTCCAATCCCTTGATGTGCTGGAGCTTGCACATTTTGGAAAGAGAGGCTGGAACTTAGCCTGGTATTTTGTGCTCGAAATATAAGTTCGCTGCAGCTTCAGCATCCATTGCCTCCGCAAGCAGCATTCACGCTCTTCTCTCAGCCCATATTTTGACACTAATTGCTGCCGAGGCAGCACACTATTCATGACGTACTATGGTTTCTCCATGGAGTCTTTTTTTTAACTGTGAAACGTAATATCCCACTGGAAACTAGTCTCCTGCGCAGACGTTAACTGGAAGCATGCAATTTGACACTTTCACCAAAGCTAAATTTTGTTCACGGAAAACAAAGGCGTGCACAGAGGACTAGGGACTAGTCTGAAATTTGGTCTTTCCTAAAGACCCTGGGAACGAGGTTGGTCAATTATAATACCAAGATGGCGGACTGCACACTGTTTTTGGTCAAAATATTTCGAAAACCAAGCAAGGTACGAAAAAGTAGTAAAGAGTCTTCATATGTAACTTTAAAAGTTCTTTCAAATAAGACAAAGTTAATTTTTATTGCCATATCACTTTAAATCGAAAAAATTATTTTTTCTGTAGTTAAGGCGTCCAATTCCGCGGAAGGGGGTACAGTACCAGGGGCCGGTTGTATAAAAAAGTGATTAAAGTTAACTATGATTAAGTGCAAACGTCATCCAATAAGAAGCGCGTATTTGAGGGTTAATCACTATTTAACTACCAAATAGTGATTAAGAAAGTGATTAAGAGTTTTATACAACCGGCCCCAGCTAGCGGATATGTAGTCCAAATCCGCTGTGACACCGGACGTCGTGCGTAAGCTGATAGAATACATTTCCACTGCGTATACTCTAAATCATCGGCCTATATATTTCACGCTTGTTTAAGGGGAAGCACCTATTGGAGAAGGGGGTTTCGTATATATGTAGAGAGAGAGAAGGGGTTTAATGACTTTTCCGAAATAAAACGTAGAAAGAAAAAACGCAGTAAAGTAAACGTGAATATGAGCGGCTTACTAACAATTGTATATTAGTATACATATGCAGTTATTTATTTGTTGTGGAGGATGAGCGCTGTTGGCTTATAGTAGTTTATAGTAAAGGATTTGCGGAATATATTTTAGCTATCGTCTTTGTGCAATGATCCCAGTCATCCATATGCATTTCATATTTTTTGATTTCTTACAGTGCAGTCACTTTTAATTACAGTTTTTACATTAGTAATTCTTACTCATAAACTGAAAGAAAGAACATGCATTGAGTCTACATTACATATTTGATATTTCAAAAGCGTTGTTATTTTGTCCTGATGTACAAGATAATTCATAGCTGCCTTCTTGACCAGAATTCAAAGTGACGTCACTCTTGGTCGTATGGCCAATGCATCGACACAAACCAGACTTGATCCCAATCCTAAACTGTCTTCCCCACAACGCGTATATAAATGGATTTAAAGTCGAGTTCATTGAAACCAACACTATGGTGGAGTTGTGGAAGTGACTGAACAGTTTAGCTTTGCCATACTTCACTAATATTAAATTAATCTGAAATAAAAATATATATTTTTGTATGATTGTGGAAATGACTGAACATTCCAGTTTGGCCTTACTTCACTAACATTAAATCAATCTGAAATAACAATTTTATATTACGACAGTATTACGGAAATGACTGAACATTCCAGCTCGGTCATATTTCACTAATATTAAATTAATCTGAAATAAAAATTACGCACTGGGAATGATAAAACTAAGAATATTTAATTGATCAGAAATTGAAATTATGTATTACCAGTAGCTTTTATTATTGAGGTCGAGAGCAAGATCTAAAAAACTATATAATTGCTGCGAAGAGTGGGAATGAAAAAATTGGCCTACTTATCTATCATATTTGGGTTATTGCCCGTGCGATGGTGGACCCTTTGGTCATACACAGTTAATATATATGAATTCGGAAATATCTTGATTTTCAGAAGATATTCCGTATTGCACTTAAGGAATAAGCAGTGACAACAGAACTAGGCTATAAGATGATACATGTGTAGTAAATTGCTACGTCATTGTTTTCAGACTATAGACAGGAATATGAAATACGTCTCTGATGTGTACGATTATGACATTACAGACGATGTCATTACAGAGACGAAAATAAAATTTCCGTATCAAACTCATGCATATCGTGACATGAATCATCCTCTTAACGTGGAGAGAAAGGCAAGAGACATGGGCGTACCGGAAGGAAAAATTTAGGGGGGCGGAAAGAAATTTGCCCGACTTTTCCGGATTTTGCCCGACAAGTACCGAAAAAATTTTTCCCGGAATTTCTTTTGGCGACCTCCCCCCCCCCCCCCGTCGCCAATAAAAATTTCGGTCAGTGTACCATTTTAGGGGTCAAAAATTTTTCCGGACATACAAAAATTTTCCGGAACCTAACAAAAATTTTCGAAATATCAGTAAATTGACCGCAAAATTTACATAATTTGTCCCATTTTTTTTTTTTATAAACCAAAACTGCCCGACTGTTCAGCGAATATTGCCCGACTGCCCAACAAACTGGGGGGCTGCCGCCCCCCCCCCGCCCGGTACGCCCATGGTCAAGAGATTCCACACTGTATAAGTGTAAGTCTTAACACCCCTATCTACAACGTGACATCGTTCCATGTCCAGCCCTTCCCTCCTACATAAACAAAATTCAGAGTCAAGGAGCCGCCGAGATTACCTTGGAAGGACTGATAAGTTTGATAATTAACATTTATAATGGAATGAGACTGAGAGTGATATGAAAAGGGAAAACTTAATAAGTTCTAAAAAGAGAAATTGATTAGAATTTATAGTGGACGGTTATTGAAAACATTGTTTGTGGAAAAGAACTTTTTCTATTGTGCACAAAATAACTCATCAATTCTCACCTGACTTGGTAACCAACAAGCAATTAATACAAGTGAGGCTGTCGCTGCCATCTTGGTAACATTTATGATGACCTGTTGTCTTTTGTTCTGGCCGTGGAACTGCTTGCCAGTTTGTATTATCTTGCGAACAGCACAAGCATACAGGACCAATATTATTCCAGACGGAATAAAGAACTTGAGACTTACCGATAAAACTGTCATCAATCCAATAAAATCTCCTGTGAAATTATAAGACATAAATCAAGATTCATATATCCATGCCATTGGGTGGCCTATACGCACTTTGGAACTTTCTAATCCCTTGACTATGATTGGTTTGATTATTTTGTTTGTCAGGCGTCAACCTCCACCCCCCCCCCCCCCCCCCCCCGCACACACACACACTTTCTTTGTTTAAAATTTTACTAATTTTTGCAGTTACAAAATGTTTGAAACTAATTGTAGCTTATTTATCCAATCATATTGGTTGGCTGTCACTCCATCAACTTTATACGAGACATTAGTTGAAACCCCTGTACTCTTCAAGGATATGAACAGAATCGTGATTAATTTATATTTTGGATTTTATAATAAGTTCCATCAATGAATGCAAGATATAAAGCGTGATAAAGATATACCGCGTGATAACACTTTGCAGCAAACGTGGATTTGAAAACTTCAGCTAAGGAGAAATTCATGTTCTTAACCCGATCATGCACATGAGCCGAAGTAGTTTTTGAATTGCTTTCTCTAACAAGGCAACGAACCAAGAATGAAAATTGTATTCCGGGATCATTAATTAATTATCGGAGACGTCTTATCTTTTAATTTTGCCGGAGTGAAATTCAAAATCCCACTGCCGCCAGTAAATGGGTATTTGTAGCAAATATTCGCCATGCCAATCTAAGGACAGAATATTTTCGCAATAACCTGACGCTTGCCTTAATAATTTTAGGATGTCCATGCATGCATGAACGCGAAGTCTGCGTAATATATGCTAAAAGCTCTTTGTCACAATGTCAGTGAAGTTTTGTTCATCTCAGTAGCGTCAAATTTAGTGTTTTTATTCGAAGATATATAAATAAAATATTTTACTTACGGAATATAAATATAGTATTTTACCTTCAACTAGTGGTGTACCGATGCATTTTGCTGCTGTCATGTTTGAGGTCTTTGCTTGATATGTTCTCTCCACAGTACCGATACGTGACGTTCCAAATCCAAGTATCCATATCAGAACCAAATATTTAATCAAATGTTTGTTGGCAAATCTCATTCTATACTTCAACGGTCGACAAATTGCCGTCCATCTTTCAATAGTAAGGAGCAAGCAAGTATAGACTGATACGGCTCCGAGTGCAAAGAACAGCCAATAACCGGCAATAGTTTGGCAATAAAGTCTACCAAAGAATAGGTTGTCTGGAACTGTAGTTGGTTTGAAACTCAAGCCAGGAGCAATGATCATCACAATTCCAGTAGTCAAGTCAGTAAACGCCAGGCTGAGGATAAACACGTTGTAAGGTTTCTTTAACCAAATTGTGTTGCGAAGAAATAAAATGACCACGCAAATGTTGGAAAGGATTGCGAGTGATGCAATCGGAGTCGCAATAAACTTCATGTATGTCATGGTTTGACAACTGGAGTTTCTAAAAGTAATTTTAAATAAATTTAGTTATATTGTTGTTATTGAGGATTTTTAACAGGAAACATTAATCAGTATTTTGCAAATTTAGTTGGTATTTTCAGTTCATTGTTGATTTAATAGCGATAATCTTGTTTTCGTGGAGAACACAACGTTTATCAATTATCATCCAAAGCTATCTTAGTATATGAGTACGCCGAATTTGCATTAACAAAGTCTGCATTACTTTACGACACAAATAACAGGGAAACCTGTAATAATTCCTAAAGCTATTTACTTTCAATAAAAATCTGAAAAGGTATATGTAAACAGTAATGCCCTTGTTCGTCATATTGTTACTGTATGACAAGTCTGAAATTACGGAATGATTCAAAATGTTTTTTTTTTATAACTCAGCTGCTAAATTTGCTTAACGTCTATATAACACCACAAAAGATTATTTAAAAGTTTGTTACATACTACGCCAACACCTAGGTTTTAATGGTTGGGACATACTGGCTGCATGCTCCAGTGATTTCCAAGATGTTTTTCCTTCAACATGGAAATTTGATGGAAAAACACTAAAAATTCAATTTCATATAAAAAAGATTAATTTCATGTGTTATTGGTGCTGATGAGATCCGGGCTTATACGGATCAAAAGCTTTACAATAATAAATATACGTGGTGTTTTCCACAAACCAAAAACATAATTATGTGGAAATTTGCCAAGGTATGCCCTATTTATAAAGGCCAAGAAGATCAAAATAACTTCTGGTGCTTTTATTTATAAAGCTTTTAAGCTTAAAATTCATCAGATGCATACGGGACAATAATATTTTTCTATCATCTGCAGTCAGGTTTTCGCGGAATCAATGCATCATACTCAAAATACTGAGACTGTATTAGTTTGGCTATAGTCATTGTGAGCGCATTATTTTACTCAAGTTTTTAGGGAAAATTTTTTTGCAGTGTACTTGATTATCTAGCTATCTTCCTACATTCCTACCAACCTATACGTAACTACTCACATTTGACTCGTGTTTGTCAACACAAAACAGATTGGACGCAGATTCTTAATCTTATTTGTCAAACGATGCAGGGTGTCTTTTAAGAACTCTTGAGTGGAAGGGATGGGGCAGCAAGGGATTAGGACCACACTGGTCCACACTGGGAGGTTCTTGACAGGAAAAGTAAGAACTTGTAGGGTAATATAATTAAAAGAAACTAAACTTTTGGTATATAGATTGTGACTAATTGCTCTGTCGGGCGTAGCCCGAAGGAGCTTTAAAATGCTAATTGTTTGTTTTTACGATTTCACAAAATGAACATTCCACAGTAACCTAAATCGGAACGGAAACTTGTGCTTCCTTGTGTACATATATGGATAATTACGATTATTTATCGGGGTGTTTTATAGATATTTTGGGTGATTTTGCAAGTATGCTTCAGTGATCTATACAGTTCAGTGTTCAAGCAGTTTGAAAATTGCGTTTGCGTGATGAGTGGGCATACAATACAGGGTGTATAAAAAAACTGAACAGATTTGAAATTGCTCTCAATTTCGCAAAACAGCTCTCAATTTCGCAAAACAGCTCGTGGTATCAAGTTCTTGTTATATATAGATTCCTTGAGTACCCATAATGTAGAATGATGGAAAAAGAACTCAAATTTGTGAAAAACGGGGTGTTACTTTTCCAACAAACTAAAAATGGCTTGCGCACGAAATTTAAAAGCTTCAATCGTATTTTGAGTTAAAGGATGGAAAATTTGTTGGGTTTTTAATTACTGTACAAAATGTTAGACAATTTGCTTTAGTTTAAGCCCTTTAACTATTTGTTGGAAAGTGCGTACATTTTAGAAGTATTAACACTAAGGGGCCGACCATTTAACTTTTGAGGGGGGGGGGGGTTTAACTTTTGAGGGGGGGGGGGGGG